>PISX010020497.1:0-35684 GCA_004024625.1 Mellivora capensis | reverse complement strand
TATCTTTGGGGTAAATACCCAGTAGCGCAATTGCAGGGTCATAGGGAAGCTCTATTTTTAACTTCTTGAGGAATCTCCACACTGTTCTCCAGAGTGGCTGCTCCAACTTGCATTCCCACCAACAGTGTAAGAGGGTTCCCCTTTCTCCACATCCTCTCCAACACACGTTGTTTCCTGTCTTGCTAATTTTGGCCATTCTAACTGGTGTGAGGTGGTATCTCAATGTGGTTTTAGTTTGAATCTCCCTGATGGCTAGTGATGATGAACATTTTATTAGAGGATCAGCTACTGTCGGTGATTGCATTGGGTCCTCAAACATTTACATTTAGCCTCTACTAAAATGCAACATTAACTTTCATTTTCCCAACTTTTCTCCCCAGTTCCTTTTTTAATCATCAGACTAAATCTGCCTGTGTCAACAAACAAATTGTAACCTTGCCAACTGATAGCCAATAACTGTAATTGGCTAATAAATATGAAAATGCATAAGTAAACATTAAATAAAATAAAGAATACCTCTTTGTATATCATACACTTATGTTACTACTGTGTTTATTTGCCTTGTATTAAATTTATTTAGACCACTCATAAATTTATACACCCTGATTTATTAACTACCTGTTGTAGGTAGCAAGTATGTATTGGAATTGCAAAGAATTTTATAATACTGTCACTGCCATTCTTTGATGGTTAAGTGAAACTATGAACTCACGTCCACATGATTAAAACAAAGTGATGAACTTGAAAGTAAGGGCAAGTCATGATGTGATGAGAACACCAAAGAAGAGGTGGATTCTTTGAAAGGATTGGAAAGCTTCCAAAGAAATACAATATTTATTTATTTATTTATTTATTTATTTATTTATTTATTTTGGTGGGTATTGTGGAGGGCACGCACTGCATGGAGCACTGGGTGTGGTGTAAAACTATGAATTCTGTTACGCTGAAAAGAAATAAAAAAATAAAAAAAGAAAGAAATACAATATTTAAACGGGCTTGAAATATACATGTAATAAGTTTGCTGGATGGCCAAAATAGGAAATTCTGAGTAGAACAAAATTTATTTGAAAAGATAGCAACTTGAAAGGGCCTGACACACCTAAGAAAATTCAAAATATTCTAGATGGCTAGACTGCCTGATGCATGGGGGAGAAAAGTTGGAAATCATTATGGTCTCTTAGAACTTGTATAGAGGTAATCACAGTACACATCAAGAAGGCCTTTAACTTTTACTCTGTGTTCCAGATATGGACTATTATATGTGGAAAGCAATGGAATGATTGTAAGGTAACTGATATGGAATACTTTAATTTAAATGCATAACTCTAATGACATTGTGGGTGGTAAATTACTGGGGAGCGAAATTGGAGGGTGAGAAAGCAAGGTCTGTGTTGGAGATGGTGAGGTCCTGAACTAGAATAAGGTTTTAGAATGTTGAAGACATAAGCATTTTCCCCCATTCTTTGAAATATTTTGGTGCTTTCTTTAAAATTAAACATTAAAAATGATTTTTTATCAATTTAGAGGTATTCAATGTATGAACATAGTTATTCAAGACTCAGTGCTTTTATCTCTAGGAGCCTATATTCCATCTCTCAGAATCCTTCTAATTCTAAATTAGTATACTTGGAACAAATCTTGGCACTGAGGACTGGTATTAAGGCAAATAGATGCAGTCAGGATTTCTCTTCTCCTGCACCTTAATATTTGTTTTAATTTCAGAAACTGTATCCTTTCAGAAAGATAATCTATTAAGATAGGCTGTTTTTTTAATATTGTTGGGCTTTGAGATAAAAAAAAAAATCTTACCTGATCTTGATTTCTCATTGCCTATTACTCTGGAGTTGGTTCTACATCCATCATTAAGCAATTCAGTATTTTAATTTTAGTCCCTTCTTACTAGACCCTCTGTTACTATCTTGCCCTCCTTTTTTCCCCTCTCTCATTTATCCTCCTTTCTACATATCAATATCTTTTCTTTCAGTTCTACAGACCACGTTCTTTTTATATATGAATTACCAGCAAGTTTCCAACTGTTGCTTAAAATATTTCCCCAGAGTTTTCATATCTATATTGACATGATTTATATGGCAGTACTGTATATTTTATAACAAATTATATTTTGAAGAAGTTCTCTTTAAAAATTCATAGCAGTAACTTTAAAACCTAACTCAATTGACAACAAAAATAAAGCTTGTGCAATCTTGGGAAATATTATTTTAACTTATTGGGTATTTAGGGGAACACCCAATGCTGCAAAACAAAAATGTGTATTTCTTATAGTTTCCTGTAATACACCCAAGATTAATTATTGCAGCAAAAAATATTCATTATGTCACCAAAGGATACTTACTGTTGCTAGTTATTACAAATAGTTATATTTACTTGTAGTTATTGGTAATAGTAACAGCAGTAAATCTTCCACCATTTGCTTGATTGGGATATTTAGCTTAGCAGATCCAACATTATGAGGAGACTGAATTAATGAGCTTTGGAATAGAAAAAAATCTCAACCTGATTTGTCTCCCACAATATGCCAACCCCTACACTAAACTGTGAATACAGAGATTTTCAAAGAGATCTACATATATTTCTGAAATAGGAATTAGTAAAGAAATAGAAACAAGAACTAGTAAACCAAGGAAAAAACAATAAGAGCTATTGTCATAATGGAATGTGAATTCAACCTATTGACAGGAAACCTGGAAAAGATAATGACTTGGGGTCGAAGGACCCATAAATTCCTTGAGGTTGGTATCTACCTCTGATTTCCTTCAGTTTCCTAGATGCCTAGAGTGCTGTCTGCCACAAATAGGCACTTGGTTGTTGCTAAAAGAATGATAAATAATCTGAAAAAAGAAGTAGAAGAGAAAAGTAATTACTTGAAGATTAGAATACGTTTGCTTAACCTGGCCCTAGCACTTAATACCAAAGTTACTTTGAATAAATCACATTTTTCCTGGACTTCGATTTTGTCTTTAATAAAACAGGAATAATATCTTCACTACATATATTTGCCTGGTAAAATAAAAAATGTAATAATTTATTTAATAGATGGAATTTTTAAGGATAGAAACTCTGCCACTTTTCTTCAAATGTAACTACTATTCAGCACAAAATTGGAGATGTGTTCAATAATAGGTAGATTTAAACAAAGACATGCTAATATTTACAATATTCAGTGAAGTCAGTCTAAACTTTATTTTTTAAAGATTTTATTTATTTATTTGTTAGAGAGAGAGAGAGAGAGACAGAGAGAGAACACAAGCAGGGGGAATGACAGGTAGAGGAAGAAGCAGACTTCCCCTTGAGCAGGGAGTGGGATGTGAGACTCTATCCCAGGACCCTGGGATCCTGACCTGGAGCCCAGGACAGCCGCTTTACCGACTGAGCCACCCAGACATCCCATAAACGTAAACATTAAAGGAAAATCTCAAACCCTGAAGAACAATCAAACATTATTCACACATAATCTAGTATCCTTGGTATAGCTTCTGATATCCAGCTGTGTTAATTTTTGGATTAGAAATTCCATGCTGATTTTGTTCTGAAAATTAGGCTGGAAATACAATATTAGTGCTGATCAGATTTAATTTGCAACATCTTAAATAGTACCTGGAAATTCAGAAGAATAGCTATCAATTTGTAATACTTTGAATATATTTATTTGTTCAATCTCATTTATATGAAATTTTAAAATCTGATTCATTGTTGATTTTTTGGTTCACATTATTCTTTGTTTTGTTCAGTTTTTTTTCAGTGACATTTTCTTTTTACTTATCTTCTTTCTTTATTTTTTAAAATAGACTTTCTTTACAGAGTAGTTTTAAGTTTCAGCAGAATGATGGAAGCTGCAGAGATTTCCCATATATCCACTGCCATAACACATGCACAGCCTCCCTTGTTATCAACATCTCTCACTAGAGTGGTACATTTGTTGCCATTGATGAACCTACATTGACACATTATTATCATCCAGAGTCAGTTGTTTCCTTAAGGGTTTGTTCTTGGTGTTGTATGTGCTGTGAGTTTGGACAAATGTGTAATGACATATATCCACCCTTACAGTATTGTAAAGACTAGTTTCACTCCCCTAAAAGGCTTCTGTGCTGTTATTCATCTCTCTCTACCCCCTAGCCCCTGGCAACTACTGATATTTTTACTTGTCTCAGTATTTTTGCCTTTTCTGGAATGTCATGTACTTGGAACTCATAAAAGTCTAGACTTTTCTGATTGACTTGTATCACCCAATAATATGCATTTAAGTTTCCTCCATATTCTTTGAACGGCTTAATGGTTCATTTCTTTTTAGCATTAAATATTCTGTTGTCTGACCATACTACAGTTTATTTAATTTTTCACCTACTAAAGGACATGTTGATTGCTTCCAGTTTGTCAGTTATGTATAAAGCTACTACATATAGCCATGTACAGGTTATTGTTTAAACATATATTTTCACATCGAGTTCACATTTTTTTTAAATAAATTTACTCTAAAAATGACTCCTCTAAAAAGAGATTGTCTATCTAACTATTGAAATGTGGATTCCAAAGTATATCAAACTTCAAAAAGTCCCATAAGAATCACTGATGATAAAAGAAAGCCAGCGTAGAGGAATGGTGGGTCCTGAAGATGTGTAAATCTTCAGGGAAACATGGGAGATTATAAAATTAGGTCGCGCTGCTCTGCTGAGGGAGTGGTTATTGCACATGTATTTATCTCAGCAGTTAAGAAACTGCTTCCAAAATGACTACACAGTTAAGTTCAGCCCACGCGTTGGAACCTAACTGACAAGTTGGCGCATATAATTGGACATCTTGCACCCACATTTAGTACACGTTTAGTTCCCTGAGTATATTGTCTCTTAAACTTTGTTTTCAAGACCCTCCTTAACCAAGCCTTAGACATTAGTTCTCCATTCCTACATGGCATTCTTGAATATTTGACAAGCTCACAAACACAAAACCTGCATGTCAGTATTTTTGACAGAGGTGCAGCCAAATAAACCAGGAAACAGAAATAAGATGACGAACAATTTTTTAAATATCATTTTCTCTTGATTACACTTATTGCAGGGTAAGAGATTATAGGGCATATATATATATATATATATATGGCATATAAGAGACTAAGGCAGTGGAAGAGATTATATTGAGTCCATTCATTCTTGATATAGGCAGGAAAAATATAATGAATACTAATTCATAACAATTTAATCTGTTTCTAAAATGGCACATTTTACATCTTATCTTAAACATTACAGCACAAATTATGCTACAAATTTTGAATGAAGGGCATTGACAGTGAACGGAGAGAGTAGAACACCATTTTTCTTTCTGTAAGTTTTTAAAATAAATAAGAACACTTAAAACATTTTATGCATGTAATTTATATATTTTACACAATTATATATACACACATAAATATATATATATGTTTGTGCATATAAATATGATATATATATTGCAGAGAGAAAAAGAAAGCTAATTTTGCATCTTGACCGTAGCTCTGTCTTTTTAAGAAAAACACTACGTTCCTTCTTTTGACATATTATCAACTTCAGATATGCCCTAAAAGAGCTGTTTATTAAAAGTGTTTTTCTTCTCAGAAACTTGGCAAATGGTTACAATAATATTAAGTGACTTTAGAAGACTCTTTCATCTCAGGCTATACCCTTTTCATTATCTCAGAAGGTAGCTAGTCCAGAAATAGCTTATTCTCTCCATATAGTGTACTTTCATGTATGTAGAAACAAAATTAGGTAATTTTAAAGGTCTGGACACATAGAAAGGGTTTTAAGGCAGAGAAAAGCAAAGTTTCTTCTGAACACTTGATTTGTTTTAGTAGACTGGAGTTTAGAACTCATTTTTTTCTCTTGTTTTGACTATTAAGTGTGTGAGAGCCAAAGCGTGAGCCTTCATCAAATAATTATACAAGAATATAAAATATATTCATTAGTCCCTTTATGTTCATGAAATTATCCATTTTCTCTAACTCTACTGTCAGCATTTCAAATATTTTTGGAATGAACAAAGTACAATATAAATAAATAAGAGTACTTTAAAGGAATGATTTATGATAGAGTTCTAATACAATGATGAACAATTTGATACAGCAAAGAACAAAACCGCAGGAGTAAGGCAAATTTGGATTGAAAGCTTGGCTCTGTCCATCATTAGTCATGGGTCCCTGGGCAAGTCACTTTACCTGTCCGTCCTTCAGTTTCTTTCCGTAAAATTGAAGATATTAGGCCATTGTGAAAATGAGTGTGAAAGTGCTCTGAGAAAACTGACATGCTGTAAGAGTGATGGAAAGTGCTGCTGGATGTCTTGCTGCAATATTTTAAAGACAGTGCTTTTGGAAGATATGGATTTCCTCCTGGATCTTGTTCATTTGCACCATTAGCACTGGCTGCAGTTGAGGGGATAATCATTCTCCTTATTCGCTTTCCATAGATTGTGCTTTTGAAGTTTGGTTTCAAATATTGCCAGCGTGCATTGGCTTCCTTTGTTCCTTGAAGAATGCTTCTTCTGCAGGAAATAATGACCAAAGTGCCCTTCGAAAATATCCTTATTCTAGATTCCAATAAAATTGAAAATAAATACTTCATAGTTTCATATTTGCTCTCTGCCTTTTCTCGACCCCAAACTCTATTCCCTGTCCAGTTCTTGGAGGAAGCAAAGAGTTTGTGGATCACTCTAAGATTCAAAGATGGGGCCCAAATATTCAGGTGCAGGTACCAGTACCATGCTTATGAGGAGCCATCATCTAGCCAGATTTATCTGATTGATAAACATGGAGAAAAAGCAGAAACTACAACAGCATGTAATAAAGTTCTCATTGTTCAGAACAAAAAATAAATTATTTCAAAATAAATTGCATGCAGAGAAAAAATCCCCACCAATAGCAATCATGGGGGAAAGTGTTTCTATCCGAAATTACGATTTCTTACCTCTTGGAGTTTCAAACAGTCTCTGTGAGCATACACTTTGTTATGAATATGTTAGCATTTACTATGAGTGAAGACATGTTATAATAGAGAGTGCTAATTAAGATATTTAAATAAAAGGGTCATTGTTTTAAGAGAAAGAATGTCTGACATCTTTATATTTGTGCATATATAAATTGCAAAAATAAATATAAAATAGGTAAGAAATCCAATGATTATTGTCCTCTAATTTAGATCATTTAACTTATATTAAAAGTTGACAATTAAGTTTGTTTATTAATTGAAGAGCAGTACTTAATTTCTGTAATCTAGATGCTATCGTCTGATATATTTGCATCATGCTTCCTAGTTTAAAAATTACCTTGAGGTACATTTTCATGTGGAAATAATACAAATATTTGTTACCTTTAGATGGGAAATTGAGAGATGCTTAACAAGTTTATTTAAACATATTTAATATATATTGAAGGAGATTCTAAGACATCCTTACTTAAATATCACATTAATTAACTATGTAACATGATAGAGAATCACAATAGCTGGAGTATAGGGTGATTCTTATTCATGAAATTTATACATTTTTAAATGAACATGCAGAGTCATCTATTTAATGACATTTCAAAACAATTTTCCTTAATATTACATCCCAACCCTACATTAGATGTTTAATTAAGTACAGAAACAGTCAATTAAATTTGAAATAAAATAAGTAATTGCACTCTCGCATCATTGCAAACATATTTTTGTGGGCTATGTGATGTAGTTAAGGACTTTAAGATGTCTCCTCTCTATCTTGACATTTAAAATGTACTCCTAAGATTAAAAGCTGAATATTAATTTTGTTCATAATTTTCTGAACTACCAAGTTGTCTTTGGAAGTAAGAACATAATTATTTTTTCTTTAATTGATTTATTACATTACCAATGACACTCCAAATGAAAATATAATGGATTAAAATATAGTATTATGATCAATTATGATTTGAAAATAGCCCCTAGAGTATTTAATTTATTCTACAAATAACTTTTTCTTAAACTTCCTGACAAAGTTTTGAACATCTATGTTAAAGACATTCTTCAATGTAAATATTGTTACTAATATTGCCTGCCATCTCCTAAACATAGGTCGTGGGGGTCAAATCTTAGTTTTGCACACTAAGTAAATATAAAATTGTCACCTTTCTTCATAAAATGTTTTATTCCCTACCATATATTTTTTGGAAGAGAAAGAGAATGCAAATGGGAAATGGGGGTGGGAGGAGAAAGGTGGGGTAGTGAGAGGGCGAGAATCTTAAGTGGGCTCCACATCCAGTGTGGAGCCCAAAACAGGGCTCAGTCTCACCACCCAGAGATCATGACCTGAGCCAAAGTCAAGAGTGGGATACTTAACCAACTGAGCCACCCAGGTGCCTCAACCCTCCCGTCATTTTAAAATATTTCCAAATAGTCAAGCGTTCAGATTCCATTTGAATCCATTTCATGTACTTTCCTTCCAAGCTTTCCTCCCCCCTCCCCTTAGTTTCATATACTCCATATGGCTTTTACTTTTTTTAAAGATTTTATTTATTTATTTGACAGACAGAGATCACAATAGGCAGAGAGGCAGGCAGAGAGAGAGGAGAAAGCTGGCTCCCTGCCAAGCAGAGAGCCTGATGTGGGGCTCAATCCTAGGACCCCAGGATCATGACCAGAGCCGAACGAAGGCAGAGGCTTTAACCCACTGAGCCACCCAGGTGCCCCTCCATATGGCTTTTAAATCTGATGAACACACCCTCCAAATTAGGTGAAAAGTATTTTTATGTGGTTACATCCAACAAACAGATACATGATATTGTTAGATAGAACATGAGAACGTATTCCTTCCTAGGTGAAAGAATAACAATCATGTTATAATCTTCATAGTTGAAATGCCAAAAGCAGTCATACCTACAAATGAGGGATGAGGTTAGGACTGGCTTTACAGTGGACGAGACCCTTGAGCTCCATAGACTATTAGGTGTTTGTTTTATATACCTTGGTAGCAGAACTAGAAAACATCTATAACAAGATGCACCCAAGATACTTGTGCATGGTAACTGCCCACATATGTCTTAAAAAGATACTTTTATATTGATGAAACCATAGCAAATGGCATAAGATCTTGTGTACAAAAACTTTTATGTACAGATGTAGGTTTTTTTAAAGTAAAGGAATAGGGAAAAAAATAAAGGAGTAGGAAAGATAAATGGTGTCTTTTTATATGGACTTTCAGATGAGTGAATTGCATGATGGCTGCTTTTGAGCAAGCAACATTTTCCCTGAAGAAAGGGATGAAAACATACCTAATTTTCTCTGAGCACTTTGAAATATAGCAATACTTAATACAATGACAGTGTTGAAAATAAAACAAAAACAGAAAGAGGTATATTAGTAAGATGGATTTATGTGTAGACCTGATGACAAAGACAAACAAGCATTCTCAATGAAAGGCTGATCTGATGGCAGATGGAAAGGGGGAGGGATCAGACCCAGTAAAGAAAGAATGCCAGGCACCGGGAGCAAAAATAAAGAGGTATGAAATCAGCCTGGTATCTCAAGAAATATGAGTAATTTGTTCATTTTTAGCATTCATATATAAAGCAGACATGTGGGTGAAGGATGTCTAGGAGGCTGGCTCTAGAAGGCAAATGAAGATCAGAAGAGCCTCATATGACATCACAAAACATTTCATCATAATTCTTTAGATAACAGTGGGTGGGGAGGGGCACTGGTGTTTTATCAGTGTAACAGAATTACCCATTTTGAAATTTTAGAATGTCATGTGGGTAGCATTATGGAGAATGGGATAGGTAATTAGAAGACTAGGGTCAGGGATGGTTTTAGAAGTCTGGTCCTAAACTGAGAAGTAATGGGGATGGAAGGGAAAAAGAATAGAAAAGTATTAAGCACTTGGTAAGGGATTGGGTTGGGAGAAAAAAAGGAAGGCTAGAATAAATGAATTGGGTAATTGAAATTGGAAAGAAAGCTTTCAGAAGGTTACCTTTTTTATCCTTTATCGAGACTTATATCTGTTAATGCTAAAGTTCTATACATATATTTCAATAATTTTTAAAGCACACAGGCATAATTTATTAGCATGATTATAATTGTGATGGATGTAATCAGTCTTTTATACAGTGGTGTTTTGGTGAAGTGTTTAATACATATAAAAGACTAAATAAAATATTATGTTACATTAAATACGTTAAATTTAAATATAAAAACAGGGGAACCTGGGTAGTTCAGTGACTTTAGCATCTGAATTTCAATTTCAGTTCAGGTCTTGATATCAGGGCTGTGAGTTCAACCCCTGAATTAGGCTGTACTCTGGGCATGAAGCCTACTTAAAAAAATAAATAAAAATAACAAATTTGTATAAAAACATATTCCTCGGGGCACCTGGGTGGCTCAGTGGGTTAAAGCCTCTGCGTTTGGCTCACGTCATGATCTCAAGGTCCTGGGATCGAGCCCCGCATCGGGCTCTCTGCTCCTCGGGGAGCCTGCCTCCTCTTCTCTCTCTGCCTGCCTCTCTGCCTACTTGTGATCTCTTTCTGTCAAATAAATAAATAAAATATTAAAAAAAAATACCTCTAAAAAGTGAAATTGCTTTCTCAATTATACATTTATGCAGCTTATATTTCAAATAAAATTTCTTTATTCATTTTCTGGGATAATAGATAATTTTACATATTATATTGTAGTATATATATGTATATAGGTGTATAAAAAGATTGTATGTATACATTATATATAGAAATATATATGTATGTACATATTTATGTATATATGTATAGAGAGGAAAAAAGGCATGCATACACACATATGAGGTTATTTAAGCATTATTTAGATTATAATTGTAGGGAAATATCATTTGTGATTTTTTTAAGATTGATTGATTGATTGATTGATTTCAGGGAGAGGAGGAGCAGAGGGAGAGGAAGAGAGAAACTCAAACAGACTCTGCTCTGAGCATGGACCCTGACATGGGAGTTGATCTCACCACCCTGAGATCATGACCTGAGCTGAAACCAAGAGTTGGATGCTTAATCAACTGTGCCACTCAGATGCCCCTTTCATTTGTAGTTTTATATTAATCTGAGTTGTCATTTCTTTTTTTACAATTAAAGTAAAAATTAATTTTGAGATAAAATCATTAATAATTGTCTAAATGACACCTGTTCAGAATATCAGATTGTCTTTAAAACATTTTATAAAAATTATAAAGTTTTCTGGGGGCACCTGTGTGGCTCAATCTGTCAAGCATCTGACTTCAGGTCTGGTCATGATCCCAGGGTCCTGGGATAGAGTCTGGAATAGAAATCCCTGCTCAGCAGGGAGTCTGTTTCTCCCTCTCCCTCAGCTTCTCCCCCCTCTTACGCTCTCTCTTGCTCTCTCAAATAAATAAATAAAATATTTTTAAAAAGAATTATTTTTCTGAATTTCTTGATCTGAACCATAGGGTAACATATCTCCTATAGCAGAGATAAATGAAGGTTGTCATATATTTATTTAGGCTGTTATTTATATAAAACATAACTATTTTTCAAACATAAACTATTAAAAAATTGAAGATCCATAAAGAAGAGCAAATAAATCAGTGATAGGACAGGAGCAGCATAGGGTTTAAGGTAATTTTTATTTTAATTGTATCTTTGACAATGAAAAACTTTGTGAGTATAGGCAAATTCTTCCAACACTCTCAGCATGAAATTCTTTACTTAAGAAAGGAGACAATGGCTTACTTTCTAGAGTTTTGGAGACAAATTAATAATTTTAATAAACAGCAATTCATAAACTGTAAATTAGTATATCAAGTAAAGCATTATTTTATTGATACAAATTTGTATAAAATTAAGTTAATATTGTATTTCCAGAAAAATCTAAATCCTAGATGAACTAGATGGTAATGATGATAATTAATTTGATGATATTTGATAATTTGATTTTCTAGCACTTATTAAGGCTTATTATGCCCCATCAACCTTATTCAACCCTATGAGACCAGTGCTATTATCACCCTTATATTCCAACTAAAAGCTTTTTGATTTTAAGGAAGTTGTTTAAGGCCACATCTACTATTATGACAAAGCTAAGTGTGTCTGACTACAGACCCTTATGTACATGCCAGACTACACTTCCTCAAATCAAGAGGAGTACTATTATCAGAGCACCTCTAGTATTTTCAATGCTGTATCATTCATTCTTTATTGTGCCAAAAAGGATGATAAAAAGGGTGTTCTGTAGATTTTAATGAAAGATCTTTGGCCAAATAGATTTTTGCTCCTAACTTATTTTGACCCTTTCAAGTGACAATTTAATACTAGCTTGTTAAAAATAAAATCCATTCTGAGCCTACATCTCGCATGAGAAGATTGGGATCTTAAGAAGGTTGAATCTTCCAGGCTTCTTCCACACAAAGTTTTCTTACTCTCTAATCCTACCTAAAACATAAAACATAAAATAAATAAAACTATCAATAACATTGACATTTTTAAAATGTACTAAGAGCTGTTTGGAATATATGTAGAAAATATCTTATCCTGAAGTTGTAGCTTTTAAAAAAAATTTAAAAGCTTAAAAATTTAACTATTATGAAGTAGCCATATTTTCCTAAGGCATTAAAAAGAAATTTCTCACTATAAAAGCTTAAATGAAGTTTAAATTTGTATTTATTCATATTTTAGCAAACTTTTTCCACCCCAGTGAGATTTCATTTTGTTACATTCTAGGGGAGCTTTCCAGTGAAAGTGACTAATTAGGATCTAGTTGGGCAAGGTTGCACATGTTAGTTCAGGCTTTGATCCCCCTTTTTAGCGAGTGTTTTATGATTGGCATATAGCTCTAGTGAATTTTGCCTGAATGACAGTTGTCAACCATCAGTGAACCGTATGTTGTGATGGGTAGAGCTGCTGCCAGCTGCCAATCAACCATCTGGAATAACGCTTACTAAGTAATCTAAAGATATCTCAGAAGCACAGAAGAGAACCAACAGCCACTGGAATAGGTCTTGATCCCTACACATCAAAACCTGAATGTGACCTTAGCAAATTGAGTCTCTTAGAGGCATAATAAAGGGTAAATATTTTTGCCAATTTTTTACATGTTACAATCATATTTAGCAAGGCATAGGTTTCATAGTGATGTGAAAATCTACTTTGCATTTATTGGGAAGAAATCTTGTCATTTTATCAGGAAGATATTCATAGTTAAAATGATAGTATGAATCCTAGCCAAAAACATGGCCACTGATTTTTACATGCCATTGTATACAAAGGAGAGGCTACTATTTAAAACATAGATTTACATACAGTTTCTATTTCTAAATATGTTGCCAACAAGTGATAGGCAATGATGCAATTAATAAAAAAAAGACACCAAAATTCCTCTTTTCAGTAATTAGTATGGACCCTTAATATAGACTTCTGTTATAGAATCATTTAATTTTCATAGTATTGATATGCTGGGGTGTCTTTGACATCTTTGCTATATAAAAATGATTTGAGAAATTTACTTAGCTCTGAAATTCATGACAAGTGAAATTGTTGAGAACACTGACAGTCCTTTCCCAACGTGTATTCAATGGGCTCAAAGTAGAAGAAGAAGAAGTTTGGAGGATGCTTATTGGCTGTTCAGGCCAATATCCCAAAACCAACAGTGATTTTTAATTTTCTTTTCTGCCTCTGAGAAACCTAAAATCTACCTAGGTAGATACAAAGATAGCACTGTTACCATTTGAAAAGCTGGCCCTTACTTTGATTGATACACACACCAGTCTGCAGAGACCATGTCTCTGTCCGTATCAAGCTGCACTGCTCTCTCATCCCACCTCTTTTAATTTAATTTAATTTAATTTAATTTCTTTTCAGTGTTCCAAAATTCATTGTTTATGCACCACACCTAGTGCTCCATTCAATATGTGCCCTCCATAATTCTCACCACCAGGCTCACCCAACCCTCCCACACCCCCTCCCCTCCAAAACCTCTTTCTTGACTAAGAATGAATCTCTGTAAGACATCTGGAAAACAGGAGAATATAAACTGATGGCTTTCAACAAAACAAAGCAGTTTTCATAGTAAAACCCTTAATATTTCTGCTTTTGGTGAAAACCACAGAGTTTTCTGAGTAAAATTACATAGAATTATACACACAAATCCTCTGAGACTTAGGCTTTTGAAAAAAAAATACAAGGTAGCTGGTAGAGTAAACAAGAGTTAAGGCTCACAGAGGAAAAAGAAAATAACAATGCCCTTTAGTAAAGATGAATTTTGCCATTAAAAACAAAAGTGCTGATTTTAGCAATAATGACAAGTTAAATATGGAAAACGTTATCCACATGAAAGGCAATGTATATGTACCTTAATACTGGCTTTGTGTTGCATTATTTTCTGTTATAAAAATGCAAAGAATGCGGTAATGTGTATCCAAAATGTTTATATATTTTATATACTGATATCCATAATCGTGCATGTATATTTTCATATATATATATATGCATACATGTCTATGTGCATATATACATATAATTGAATATGTATGTACTAAATATTTGCAAGGAAAAAGCTCAACTTAATAAGATGAGCAAAAAGTAAATAAAGTTGTATATGAATTATGATTGTAATCACATGTACAACATGTGTTTTAATATATTTTAGAATAATTGAGTCAGCCTGCTATTAGTTTAATTAAATTTTTTACACCTTCTTGATTAGACAGCTAGTTTAATGACATCTTCCACACTTTGAGCTATGAAGTGTGGCTCATTTTAAAGTTCTGTAATGAGAGAGAAAATGTAAATCTGATGAACATCTCGACTGAATTAAAAAAAAAAAACTCAGTTTTCACTTGTGAAACAAACAACAGAATCCAGAGATGATCAGTATTTTGCTTAAAACAAATTTAGTATGAGCATGATGTAATTGGGCATTAAATGGGTGAAAACCTTTATAAGGGATTGTGCTCTATAGGGACATACCTCAATGCTGAGAGAGCGAAGTAGCACGTTCCAGATGAGATTGCTTGTGTGTGTCTATGTGTTGCTGTATATTAGGCAAATAACACTGCAAAAGTGAACAAAGAGAATGTCGTTCTGGTGACTTTGGTAGGTGATACAGGTACAAATATTCATCTAATGTATTATAAACTGTATATAAGACTGAAGACAAAACGAGATTGGATTCTACTTTATTTAGCACTTTAATATTTCAGTAATTCCTTTATAAAGCAAATATTTGAATGACTCTAATGAGCTGACTGTAAGCAGCCAGCAAGCTCAGTAGCCATTTTATATTTACTAGAATATTATCATTGGTCTCTGGAGCTGGTCATTTATAGTGTGAGCTCTGAGACTCTTATCAAAATGTTTATTTTTATATTATTTTTAATTATAAGGAGTTCCTTTTAAATATGAACCCTATATATGTAGGCTCTATTTTCACTTTTATTAAACTAAATAAACTGAAGAAATCATTTTGTCCTTGCATTTTAACTTGGAATGTAAGGGTAAAGTACTGTAATACATGAATCCTTACTATTTTGGATAGGGTGTGAATGCTTATTTAATTATTCATATTATGTTAAAAAGTAATTAATAGGAAAGCAGAACTAGCATGCTACTCAGTAACACTGCAAGAATAGTAGTATCTCTTACATTTTTATTTATTTCCAACAGGGTGTTTGTTTTAGTTTTAAAGAGAAATACAGCTGTGAATATTTAACACATAAATCCTTCAATCACTGGCCATTTAGCAGTTATGAACATTAGAAACCCAGTGGTTCTATGTGTTCAAGTGCTTTGCTTGTTCCTGACTGTATTGCATAGGCCTAACAGGCTTGTCCTCGCTTTATTATCCACTTGTCCTTAGTAAGAGAAATAGGAGACAGAGAGAGCATCAGAAGAACATCCACATTGAGACTATCTCCTGTGTGAATGTCGAGGTGTTACTTTTTGATAAATTTACAGTTTTCACACCCCTGTTCAAAGAGTGAATGAAGATTTGTGAGGCATCATTGCCACAGAGACCCACTTATGGTCCAAATTGCTTTCGTGGGAATAATAGTTCTGAACGGTCAACTAAAAACATAACAGATCTCATAATGCCCAAGAGAGAGGTGAAAAGGAAAACAATTCTGTAAAGCCTTATTTGTCTATTTTGATTTAGATACCCTATTTTGCCAAACCTCTAAGATCCAGTTACAGTACAGAATAGCCTCATAACTTAATAAGTATAGTACATACTAGTTTCATCTAATGTTAATTCATTATTCTTATAAAGTCCCTAAATATGACCATGATGTTGCCATCAATTCATGTTGAACTCTCCAAATAGGTCTTAATTTAACTCAAACAAAAATTTTGAAATATAATCTTTTTTTGTGTGCATCTAAAACAAACTTCTTCAGTTGCTGAAGTAGCTTTCTGCAATTAATTTATCAGATTATGAAAAGAAAATATCCTATTAAAAAAAAAAGAACATACCTCTACTGGAACATATTAGTGAGAGTATTATTGAGGATTCAACCTTCCATCAGTATGTAAAAAAAGAAGAAAAGGGGGCAAAACACTGCAATGAAATGTAGATTCCACTCTCTTCCCTAAATCAAGAGGATGAATTCTAAACCTAAAAACATACACTAGAAGTTACCATGTATTTATACTTACCATGGACTTAAAACTTGGATTTTAAGTACAGTTTTTAACTATGAATACATTTACTTTCAGATACTTTAACATTTAAATTCTGTTCCCTTTATCTTTGCCATAATATATCACTCCAAGCAATTGTCATGACTCTACTTTCGGAAGAGAATCTTTAAAAATTTCTCCTAACTGCCACATGAAATGTAGTTTACTATTGCCACTTTTAACTTTTGCAATTATAATTTGCTTGGAATACTACTGGGGACTATCTTGGAGAAATCTAATAAAGAGAAACAAAAGGAGGAATGGTGTTAGTATTTATATAGGGAATATGACCATGATTTTCCTCAGAACAGGGACAAAGTCATATTCATAATTTAGTCACAGTGTCTGGAGCATAATAGGCACTTCATGAATATTTCTATAATGAATAGTCTTTTTGTACCTCTTAAGTCATTCTCCATATTAAACTATAGCATTGTGCCTGAGACAACCTTTCTGAGTTTCCACTGAGTTTGGAATGATAATAAAGGACTGTTCTATTGGCAAAATGGTGATAGTTAACCAAAGCAAAGAAAAAAAATGCAAAACTAGGATTATAGATAAGCTAGAATAAAAAATAGGACGAAAAATGGAAATTAAATTAAAGAAAATAGCAATAGCAAAATCTATAAAAGGGATGGATGCTGAAGAGTGGTTTCAGAAACTACATCTGTTAATTTTGACTGCATTGGTTAATGGCACCCTCTGATATATGATATAAAATGCCTTGAGGAGCTAGTGTATAGAAACTGAAGTGTCCAGTATGACTCAAACTGGACAGTGAGCTCATTATTATAATTTATCACCATCTCTTCAAAATGGCCCCTTAAAAACAGAAGTGGCATTTCCATATCTTTCTTAGTTGTAGTTAAAGAATTTACCCACAATGTAGTCCATAATGCTTCTATCTGGACATGTGACCATTAAAATAAAGTCATGTTCTCTTTTGTATAAACAGGCTTTGTATGTTGAAGACAGTGTAAACATAAAAAGCAGGGTGAAGGAGGAAAAGGGATGGAAAATGTAATTCTGTTTGAAGGTCCAAATGGCATGAATACCTCGCTAAAGAACTCCCCTGATCCGTGGTGCAGACAAGTTTCATGAAGTATTGAGTTCTTTTGCAGGTGGTGAGTGCAAACTGGTTTCCTAGATAAAGAAGAGATGAAACTCCTGTAACAGTAAAGAAAATGTGGAACCCTTAGAAAAGTAGGGCTAAATCAAATAATATCCATTTAAATCAAATAATATCCAAATAATTATCCATTATCATAACTGATAGAAAAATGAAATGAGGGAGGCATTTAATTCTGACAGTGCAGGACACACACTGAGAACTTTTAAAGCATATTAAAGTGACAGGAAACATAAAATTTAGAATAAATAAGAGAATGCAGCTCAAAACTAAGTGTTGTTGGATGAAATTTAAGCCATGTAATGAGCAGTTATTTGAAGCCACTGGAGTTAGGGAGTGTGAATTCAATTATTTCTTTAAAATAAGACAATGAGGGTGCCTGGTTGGGTCAGTGGGTTAGGCCTCTTGCCTTTGGCTCAGGTCATGATCTCAGGGTCCTGGGATCAAGCCCCACATTAGGATTTCTGCTCAGTGGAGAGTCTGCTTCCCACGCCCCCTCTCTGCCTGCCTCTCTGCCTACTTGTGATCTATGTCTGACAAATAAATAAATAAAATCTTTTAAAAAAATAAAATAGGACAATCACAAGGGAATGTGTCCACTGCTTGGAGAAAAATAAAGTGCTTTTCTCTTGGTAGTTTAGCTGGCCCAGCCTACTTATCACTTACATCTTGAATGACCAATAGTGATACCAAATAAAGAAGATAGAGTGAATTGCTCACCCAGGGTTTGTTTCTGACTCATAATCATTCTAATCCTTATCCAAGGATCACTATGTTTCCTTTAACTTAGTTTTAGTCCCTACACCTAGATAAATTACATCTCATAATAATGAAAGAATTTGCAGAATTCTTGAGCCACTCTCAATATTCCCTGAGGAACCTTAAATGTTTTCAAAGGTGACAAAGGACAAAAGATGACCTATTTCTCATCTGAATATTAAGAGAGCATAAATTCTGCCTGGGAGTAAACTCAGTATTAATTCCTGAAAAATGTGCAGGAACAATTATGAACTGGATAGTGAAAATTAGAAAATGTACTGGTGATCTGTACAAGCTAATATATGTTGATTAAAAAATGGCATGCAGATTATTAATATCATTACTTTTTTTCAGAACTACATTTTGTTCAGAGCTACAATTATGTTCAGGGCTTGGTAATACCCAATAATATGATTATTATAATGACAAACGTAACTGTTTTTAAATTACAATGTTGTAAATTGTTGATTCTTGTAAGGCTCAATTACAATGTTATGAGGTTGAATTCTCCTCTTTGTTAAACCTTAGGAATTGACAAGATGTCTGTAACAAGGCATCTGAAATTGAGTGTGACATAAAAAGCACTAGACTTTTGATTAAGATGTACATTCCCATTTCCCGGTCTAGAAATTTTGATTCAGTACAAGTAGAGGTACAGTTCAGGGTTCTTTATTTTTAAAAACATTTCAGGTTAGTAGGATGCACATAATCTTGAACCTCATTCTGAGAAATACTGAATCTAGCCTGAGTCAGGAAAGAGGTCAGACATAAGCTTTGAGGAATATTATAATTAGAAAAATAATCTCTAAATTTAGGAGCTAACAACAAACAAGAATGTGTCAAGTTCTATTCATTGGGGTTCAGGAAGATTATATTAGAACTCATATGTATTTTTGCTTCTACCTTAACAAGTAAAGAAATAAGCTCTGATAGTAATTACAAAGAGATCATCACTGGCACACTTGTTGAGTTTCATATTAGAGGTCCCCACATCCTAAACAATGTAAATATGAGAGATACTCTATCTGGTGGTTAGAAGTAAGGGCTCTAGAGCCTGGCCTCCTGCGTTTGAATCCCAGCTCTACCGATCATTGTGCTCCATGTATTTGTCATCGATGAAAACAGAATTGTAATATCACCTGCCTCATGGGGTCTCAGTGAAGACTAAATGAGTTAATATATGTAAACTGTTTAGAAACATTCCTGGCACACATACACTCCAAAATATAGTAGCTTCTGAGCTTTCTTTCCCTCTTCTTCCTCCTCTTTTTATCATGTCACTTTTTTTTATTACCAATATTTTGATCATGATTTTCATCTTTAGGGACAAATGGAAATTAAAGGATGCACAGGTGTTGAGAGCAATATTTCATTGTTTGTTCACAACCAGTAATTTGCAATACTCATCAGATTACCTCTGCTTGGTTAAGTTAAAATGTGGTGGACTTGAACATTCTAGTGTGGGAGTAAGTGGTTGGGAGCAAACTTTAATCAAATAAATAAAGCCAAATATCAAAAATAGGTTTAAGTAATGAATTATCTAGTTTTCAGGGTGCCTGGGTGGCTCAGTGGGTTAAAGCCTCTGCCTTTGGCTCAGGTCATGATCCCAGGGTCCTGGAATCAAGCCCCGCATCGGGCTTCCTGCTGAGCAGAGAGCCTGCTTCCCCTTCTCTCTCTCTCTGCCTGCCTCTCTGCCTACTTGTGATCTCTTGAAATAAATAAATAAAATTAAAAAAAAAAGATTGTATTATCTAGTTTTAATTGACCTATCTCTGGCTAAAAAGACAGTTTTAATATATTTATGAAAAGAAATTTAAGGCTGCATATAAAAATAATAAAGCAGGTGCAAGAAATAACAAGAAAATGTTATAGTAGAACATTTCTAAAAACTAATTGGTCCACTTCACTGGTGCTTCATGGTATGAAAACAATAAACAGACCCAATCTAAAGCTTTTTTCCCCCATTTTGAAAAAAATAATTTTCAAGATAGCTATTTGTAATATGGAGTTTTCTTTATCATTAACAATGCGTCTTGCCCAAAATGTATATTTTCCTGATTTGCTAATGATTAATATAAAGTCTTTACAACTCAACAACATTTACAAATACTGTCATTTTGTTTTTATCTCGTTTTTCTCATTTTATTTTTGTATAGAATTTATAATATTCAAAATTTGTTAGAAAACACTGTGAAAGACTGATCAAATATTTTAAGAGTTTTAGTGTTTACAAAAAATACATCTTCCATTGATTTATAGTCTTGATAAAGTAGTAAACATCAATAAGTTCAGAGAGGTAAAACACTAGTAGACTTCAGGAGCAGAACAGCAGAGAATGGTGGTCATGGAACTCAAAATAACTAAGAGTTTAGATGAAAACAAGCTCATCTTTCTTGAGTACTGATGAGATATCACATAATTCCAGGCCTGAAAATTGTCTGATGGATTTTGCAATGGCACAATCATTGGTGACTTTTTTATAAGTAGTTCCCTTAGTGCTATGAAGGTTTGTCCAGAGGCCCTACTTTGGACCATTTGTGTGTGTGTGTGTGTGTGTGTGTGTGTGTGTGTAGATAAGACTAAGAAAAGAAAACTTCAGCACTGAATTCAAGCTTAGTGGTGTCCTTGACTAATTATATCTGAAGACTTTGTGTTAGTTAGAGATTTATTATAAGGATTTGGTACATGCAGTTGTGGAGGCTGAGAAGTCCCAGGATCTCCAGTCAACAGTCTGGAGACCCAGGAAAGCTAATGGCGTAAGTTCTCATCTGAGTCCAAAAGCAAGAGAAGAGTTATGTCCCAGATATAAGACAATCAGACAGAAAGTAAATTCTATTATTCTGCCTTTTTCTTTTATACAGACCTTCAGTGAATTGGATAAGCCCTCCTACACTGGTGAAGGCAATATGATTTGCCAAGACCTCAAATTTCAATATTACTGTCATTAGGAGACAAAATCACAGACCCCAGAATAATATTTAACTAGACATCTGGGCACCTGGTGGCCCAGTCATGTTGACATATGGAATTAACTATCACAACCCTCATACAAATTATCCTAGTGTAATGAGAGTACAAGGAAAAACATACCAAGGAAAAGTGAGGATACAAGCTCCTGCCAGAAGGGATCTAGTCTTAGACCCTCTTTCCTTATCAGCATGGTGAGATAAAAATGAAACAGAAAATCACTTCCAGGAAGGTTTAGAAATCTAATCATGACCTTCTTCCATGTTGCTGTGCTGCCCAATTAATCCTTATACATAATTTCCTTCAATTTTTCTTCTAGCCCTTTCTTATTTTTCCCTCCATTCTTATAATTAATAGAAATGATTACAAAAAAGAAAGAATATATATATATATTCTTATATCCTATATCATATATATATATATATATATATAGGAGTACCTACTACTTGGTAGACACTGACTGGACCTATGGGAATAAAGCAGCATAAAACAATGTTTCTGTGATTATGAAGCTGAACATTCTAGGGTGGGGGTAGGAGGGAGCAAAACTTAACCAAATAAATAATAACAAATATTTTAAAATAACTGATATGCCAGATGGTCATGAATGCTGTATGGAAAAAGCAGAAATGTGTGTGTGTATGTCTGTGTGTTTGTGTGTAAAAGGGAAGGCTATATTTTATTTTATGTCATTTTATTTTTTTAAGGGGGAGACTGTATGTTAAACTTCATGGTCAAGGAAGACCCCACTACGTGGGTAGAGCCCTCACAAATTAATCCTACTTTCTGTTTAATTAACCAAGGACAAAGGGATACAAAAAAAAATAACCAAGGGAAAAGTGTATATTTTTCATTTATAGATGTTGTTTTAAACTATACTATTGTGAAACAAACAATGCTAATATATTTGTCTTGAGCTGAATTGTACAATCTCACTACATTAAGAGATTTAATGCTTTTAGGAACTGAAGAACTTCAAAGATTTATAATTATACCATTATGCTTTCTCCATTTCCACTGTCTTTTAAAACAATAGCAAGCACTGTATATTTCATCCTGACTTGCAGATTTAATAGAAAACAACCTACATTACTTAATCATTTGTCTTTCATGATTTCTTTCCCATTTCTTCTCCCTTTTCTCTGCTTTAGGAGACATCATTAACTAAACTCTTTAACTCCATAAATAAGTAAAATTCACAGAGTAAATTTTTAAACCTTGGGAAAAAATTTGAAGTCATTTAATGAAGTCCTGAAGATACGTTAAAAATGAAGTGCTGCTGGCAAACTAATGGAAGATTTGAATATTCAAACAGTGAAGACTAGAATGCTTCTCTAATTGGGATTCAGTTCCTGTTGGCTTTACTCAGAGCTGCTTGTCTTAGGTCCCAGTAATCCCTGTGATTCCTCCTGGGGAAGAGTCTTCCTTGACACTGTTTGCTTTTCTTTTCCTTTTTTTTCCCCATCAATTGGATAAACTATGAAATTGATTTATATTTCATGGCATTGTTGTTTTCAATTTTTTATTTGAATTCTATTATTTTCTAATATTCACTAGTAGCATGTATTAATAAATATTTCAGAATCTAAATTCATTTTCCATACACCATTCTTGAATATAGTTATTATAAGGAAGATAAATATCACCATGTTTGTTACTAATTGTAATACTCTTCATCTCAAATGTTCTAATAACAATTACTTAGCAAAATATACCATATTTGCTACATTCATTAGTTATATCCACAAACTGAATGTCATAAGAATGTAAAGAAAGAACATCTTTGAGATCTCAAGGATGAAAAAAATAGCAAAATTCAAATAAAATAATAAAGAATTCTTTAAATCATTAGAAATAAATATTCATATTTTATAGCAAAATGACTACATTGATGGATTATTAGAACATAATGTGTTTTGAAGATTTCTAATATTTTCTTACTAAAACTTGATTGATTAGCACTGAACTATCTATATTTTGCCATCATTGTCCATACTAGGAAAGGAATTCTTGCTCTATATGTGAAATATTTTTAGTTCTATGTAAAAAAAGAAGTAAATGTAGCATAGAAACCTCTATACCCACACAGTTTACTATGCTCACAAACAAAAGTTTATAATTCCACTGTCTTCATCAAGTTGGGTTTATTATTCAAGGAAACTCTTGCCCAGGAAGGTAAAAGCTCTGAAAAAAATATTTGTTTTTTCAGGAACTTCCTATAAAACTCACTTAAGTGACCAACAGGCTATATAACTTTTCAATAGCATCGAACAATTGTTTATTTTCCAAGATTCTTTGAACTCTCACCTCAAAACCCTCCCTTTGCTTCGTCTGTCCTAAATTATTACATCAGAATCCTTGCCCAAGATGAAGTTAACCCCTGTGTGGGAAGACCCACCTAAACCAGATCTCTAAACCTCATAAATATCTTGAGACTGGCCTTTCTACTGAGACATTCCTAAGTCTCTGTCCACGTAGTGATCTGTATTAGTAATAATAAACACACTTTGCCATATCTACAGTTAGTTTTTCTGTGGTATTTTCCGGCAGCTTGTAAGTGACAGGGATGAATTTGAACCATTTGTTCATTAACATCTTGCTTTAAACTGAACTGTTTTCCTTTACTACTTTCTCCACTCCCCAGTTTTACTGAGATATAATTGTCATAATATTCTCTAATTTTAAGGTGTACAACATAATGATACATATATATTCTGCAAAATGATTATAGTAAATTTAGTTAAAGTCCATCACCTTATATAGTTACTGTTTTGTTTTGTTTTTTGTCTTATGAGGAGAATTTTTAAGATCTACTCTCTTAGGCTCATCACTTTCTTTTCTATAACAGGGCATATGCTTTAAGCTAATTTTCCAGTAAAAGTGATATGTTTCATTCTCTATGCATTTCTTTAACACTCAGTGCCTTCCCCAACCTCTTTCAAGTTCTTAACTTTAATATCACTCATCTTGAACATTTCTATCTCAAAAGTGTTATGCATTTTTTTAAATATACTCTCTGTTTCTTGCCTTTGAGGGGGAAAAAACAAAACTTTGTCGTCTTTCAAGATTAATCTTGGATTTTTACCACAATAAAGCTATTAAAAATTAATTTTGAAGTTGTGCTCCCCATATTCTAGAAACATTCTCTTTCCCCATCCTTTCCCCCTCAGTTTTTCTCACTCTATGCATTATCTGTATCACTGTATCTTTAGTTTTTGCAATGCCCTTCTTGGTGATACCCTCTTTTTTCTGTAAAAAATTACCATCTGTTTTCTCTCAAAGCTTCCTCTTGCCCAGATTTTGCCTCTTTTTCTAGTTGAACATACTATTCCTCATTCTTCTTTCTTTGTACACCAAAGAATTGGGGGTGGAAGGAGACATATGTATTTTGTTTCCATGTCTTTATCAGTGATTAACTTTTTAATACTTTGCAATTTATTTTCAAATCATGTCATTCTAAAAACAAAACAAAACAAAACAAAAACCACTTTCAAAGATAACTGATGGCCTTCTCTTTTTTTTTTATTTAAACTCACTTAATTAGCATATATTGTATTGTTTCAGAGGTAGAGTTCAGTGATTCATCATTGGAATAATACCCAGTGCTCATTACATCACATGCCCTCTTTAATGTTCATCACCCAATTATGCCATGCACCTACACACCTCCCTTCCATCAACCCTGAGTTTGTTTCCTGTAGTTAAGAGTCGCTTATGGTTTTCTAATGACCTAAATCTGATAGTATTCTTAATGTCATTTCTTTAAGAACAGCAAGAAATCATCAGTAAAAAAAAAAACAACAACCTTTTGTCCAACAATTCTTTTATGAATCTCTCCCTTAACTGGCCTAACACTGACTTACTTTTGGAAATATTAAAATGATGACTATACATGGCAAATAAAAAAATCAGTAACATTTGTTGAGTAATTAAATAACCCATTTCCTTGGCACATAAAGTAGAACATTGCTATAATTTTTTAGTGAAGATTATGTGTATGTATATATGCATATATATGTGTATGCATGAAAATTTTTCGAGAAACTGTGCATACATATAGCATGAATATATGAGTTATACTGAAATTTCATTTGTATGTTATCCCATGTAGTCCTCATAACAACACTGAGGTACATCCATGTACAAAAGATGTAGCAAAGCTACAAAGGAGGTATTTTATCTGCCCAGACAAACTATATATTGAGAAATTAGTATTTAATTTTTTCTCATTTGGCTCCATGTCTTTATTCAAGTTTTTTTCTAACATATGGCATAACATTACAGAAATAGGTTTTATTAGACACATGTCATTAATAACCTCAGATATTATAAAACTCAATTTTTATAATCACATATCTAAATGCATGACAATATTGATACACACCATATTTTAATTGATACACACCATATTTTAAATTAAGGATTTAAGTATTTTTAATTCATGTGCACTCTTGATTGGCTTCATGAACATTCAAAATAATTTTACCTCAAGTTTATTACGTATAAATATATGGCTATGCATGAAACTTAAGTCAATTTCAATGTTTTCCTTTAATTAACATTATGAAACATCTAGTAACTCTCAGTTTTGTCACTTAGGGGCCACTGGAATCACCATCATTTATGTAAGGTTTATTGAACCAACATAGGGTTTATTAAGGAACCATTAATAGCTGTGTCAAAGACGGAGAACCAAAACTCCAAGGACTCAAGTAAGAAGTAAGAAGGAATTTACTTCTTACCTGTTGAACAATTTAGGCACAAATTTAGCTGATCAGCAATTAGCTTTAATCCAAGGAATAACTCAGGAATTGGATGATGGTATCTCTGCCAACTTTAACACTTTCTTTCCTAAGTCACTTAGAGTATTACCACTCTGGAAATCAAGGAGTTCAGAGTCAAAGACTTCCTCTTGAGCAAGGGAGATGTAACTGGAACACTTATTTCAGCTACATTTCATTGACAAGAGCATAGATATATCGTTGCAGCTTTTCAAGGTGCACTGGAAAATTCTGTCCCTAACTGGGCAGCCAAATATAAAAGTTACGGATTTTCTGCTATATAATGAGTAAAGAATTCTGGTGGCCAGCCAACAGTATCTTTCAATTAGGTCTATAACACAGTCATTCTTCATTAGGTGATTTAAAGGCCTTTTGAGAACACAAAAATATTCTGATTCAGAGTGGAAAAAGTACACTTAAAAATCTGAATTATCCAGCTTATTTTTATCATGTCTGCCTACTGGTAACCTTATTCTAAACAATAATGTAAAAGATTAAAATATTAAAAGGCTATTTGTTGATCTTTTACCTGGTACCAAATACTCTGTGTGTGGGCTTTTCCTGATATGTTGAAGATATGATGCTTGGCTTTCCTCAGAGTGATGTGTACAAAAAAGAGTCAGGATGAAGTTGTACTTTTTAATGACAACTTGGAAGCAATATAGCACCAATTCTACCACTATTTTTCATTAGAAGCAAGTCCACAGCCTGGCCCACATGGAAGGGGATAAGGCTCCACTCTTAAAAGAGAAGAGTGTCAAAATTTTTAAAGAGTATAAAGTATTAAAACCACAATATATGTGAATACATAGAGTATTATCAGGAGTATGGTACAGCTGGAATAACATATGTATTTACTAAAAAAGTGGGCGATAAATTTCAGAAATGAAAAACAGTTTGACCTTGAATATTTGGTAGAAGGATTTGAACTTGATTCTTTACTTTCATTATGTATGTATTTATGTATGTATTTTTGAGAAATGGAGTGATATGATAAAAATGGTGCTGTTGAATGATTAGTGTGACCTTGATATGAAGGATAAATTTCAGAGGGGAGAAACTACAGGAAAGGAAGCTTTAGCTTTGCTAAAGCTATATAAGTGGTTAATAATCTTTATAAATTTTAGAAATGCACCATTTCATACCAAACTCATCAAGATAATTTTCTAAGACTTATTTTTTCAAAAGATAGTCTTACA
This sequence comes from Mellivora capensis, assembly GCA_004024625.1. Taxonomy (NCBI): domain Eukaryota; kingdom Metazoa; phylum Chordata; class Mammalia; order Carnivora; family Mustelidae; genus Mellivora; species Mellivora capensis. The sequence continues at coordinate 8,198 of PISX010020497.1, read as the reverse complement.
TTTTTAAAAATTATTTGTATTACCATATATTATTTGCCCCAAGGGTACGGGTCTATTAATCTTCACGTTTACACATTTCACAGCACTTACCATAGCACATACCCTCCCCATGAAGTCATGTTCTCTGGATTATTTATAGCAGCGATTGTCAAACTTTTTCTGTAAAGAACCAGATAATAAATATTTTAGGTGTTCTGACTCATACACAATCTCTGTCATGTTTTCTTTGTTTTTGTTTTGTTTATTTTTTATAATACCTTCAAATGTGAAAATCATACATAGCTTGCCGGCAGTACAAAGGCAGGCAGCTGGCCAGATTTGGACCATGGAATATACTTTGCCATCCTCCCGTCTCTAGTCTTACATTTAATTTAGTTTTGTATTACTACTGTATATAGTTACTGAGCACTTTTATAATCAGAACACTTTTTAAATGCTATTGATCATGATATAACAACACCTCACCTATATGGAGCACTGAGGTATACCGGGCATCTTCCAAGGCATTGAGCATGATTTTTGTGATTCCCACAAAGGCTTCAGAGGTAGAAACTCAAAAGGGTAAACTGAGTCTTAGAAAGATTAAATAACTTGCTCAAGTGGGAAAGCCAGTAATGAAACCCAGGTCTTTAAGCAATAAACCTTGTACATATAAACCCTGTGCATATAAAGAAGAGCAAGATCTACCACTTGTCTTCATGAGAGCTATACTCTGTCAAAGGAAACTGGTCAACAGAACTGCTTTAATCAGGCCAAAGTCCATAAATGCAACTGTAGAGGTCCCCATTATAATAAGCAGGAAGGATGAAACACAGATAGCCTAAACCAGCTTTCTCATCCTAACCCCAATTCCTAGCTGGATAAACTTGTGGAGTCATTAAAATTCACTGATACTCTGTTACTTCATCTTTGATATGTATTTATTTCGGATGTTTATTATTACAGGTCTTCAGCTCTTTGCTGCTTCTTCATGGATATAGTGAAAATATTGGCCTCACACAGTTGGTTAGCTCCAAAGTTTACACAACATTCTCCTAAGGAAATAGCAGATGCTTGGCAAGCAAAGCCAGCCCACACCACATTCTTAAGAGAGGGAAACTTGGAAGTGCCTTTTTTGGAAGACTCCATTCCTGATGTTAAAATAATTACCCAAAATTCACTTATTTTTCCAAAACTAGCCCCTTTGTTTGGGTGTCACTTGTTCTTAGAGAAATGGGCATCACAAAGGGAGGAAGAAAAAACGTGGAACAAAGACACTAGGCCACGGGAATACAGTGCCTGTTTGTAAAATTGTTAAGTCATTTTGTGGCAAGGAATGTGGTAGTGGAACATGGTCGTAGGAGAGCTGAAAGTACTCATTCATGTTACCTATATTCCTCCATTTTAGCAAAAGACTATCAGAAAGCCATTTTTATCAAAATATTTAAATGCTTTCCAAAAACCAGGGACAATTTTAGAAAAAAAACAAACAATTCCACTTAGGTTCATCATCAGACTAAATAGTAATGTTCTTCTCTTTTTGTATGGTTGTACGTTTTATATATACACACACACATATATATGTATATGGATATAACCTATCAGATCTGTGCATAGGACATTATATCAAAAAATCTTTTGATAAATCATCAGCCTCTCCCACAAATTCCCCCATCAAAAAGAATTACTATGAGTTGATCATTTATATCATTTGTATCTACTCACATTTTGCTAACACTTGAAGAATAGAATCGTTTCCAAGGAATAGCTTTTTAGCACAAAATCTAGTTTCCTTCTCATTTTTCTAGCAGACTATTACCATTTTATGAGAACAGTTTATATACATGCACATATCATCATTATCAAAATAGGCCAAAAATTTGTATATATTGTTCTAGAAACCCCATCATCCATAAACAACGTTCATTAAACAGATTTCTTTAGGTCATATTACTGGGTATTTCTGACAACTTTCTAACAAGGTGTAAACCTCATAAACTCAGAGCTGAATAATGTCTCTTACCTATGGAAAACTCTTTGGTGAGCTGAAATGGTATTAGAGCCCTTCGCAGATGCCACGTATCAGGAATGGTACAAATCAGGCAACTAATTTTAATAGATAGATTACATATTTTAATAAGTTTTTGTCCTATTTTCATTTTTTGAGTGAACAGAAGTTTATTCATAATAAAGTGAAATTCAATCACATATGAATTCTGAAAATAATGGAAACATTCTAACAAACTTGCTTTGATCTCTGTGTGTGAATATGTTAACATTCATTCAATTATTATGTCATAATGCATTTTAAATCCACAGTCTAATACTTTATTGGGTACAATACCATGACCATATACAGGAATATTTTTATTTTAATTTTATGATTATAAATTAAAATTCCAAACTGCTTCCAATAATTAAACTTCTACCTATCTAGATAAGTCTGTCATGTAATGTAATCCTTTTAGGTGAGAAGTAGCTGGGCATTGAAATACTTGTTTTGATGGGCCTTGCAAGTAAATATTAAGAAATATATTGATAGGGGCGCCTGGGTGGCTCAGTGGGTTAAGCCTCTGCCTTCGGCTTGGGTCATGATCCCAGGGTCCTGGGATTGAGCCCCGCATCGGGCTCTCTGCTCAGCAGGGAGCCTGCTTCCCCCACCCTGCCTGCCTCTCTGCCTGCTTATGATCTCTGTCAAATAAATAAAATCTTAAAAAAAAAGAAATATATTGATAGAGAATAGTGGTTGTGGTCTGATACTTTGGATGAAAGGATAATGGACACTGTCCATTTATCGTAACTGCTAATACCACCAAAGGTGACCAACTGTTCTAGGAGATCAATAGCAGGTGACACCACCTCTCTCTTACTGTTCCGCTGACCATGGGGAACCTGTGAAACTCCATGAACATCTTTAGTCTTACAATTTTCAAAATCTTTCTGCCACTCATTTTCCTTGCTCACCCATGCTGACGGTGAAAGCTGGCTCTTACCCATGATTTGTTCTGATTAAACTGAAACCATCCTTCGAGAAAATTGAAACACTCATGCTTATGGTGGAAATTCTCCTATCACAGATATTTACAGAGGATTCTGTGTATGCAGACCTCTATACACCAATAATGTGTTTTATATAAGTGGCTGATATTTTGATTTTGCATTTCATCATTTTTTTTCTTGTGGTACAACAGATGTTGGGGGAAGAGAATTTCCCTATAGGATATGGAAGAATTTTTTTAGTTTCCAAAATTAGAATATTGTCAAGATTTTATAAAAGATACATACAGTCCATCTTGTATTTACTCAAAGGAAGGCTATGAAAATGATCTAGATATAACTTAAATATTTTTGCTATTTCTCTAATTTCCCCCTTTTCGCTCCACTATGATATCAGAAATTTCATACAAATGTGAAATCATCTTTTTTCCTTCTCTTTAAAAAATTTTTATCTAAATTCAATTAGATGAAATCATCTATTTTTTTAATTAGGTTATATGATAGTTTAAAAGGCCACTTATCAAACCAATAAATATATAATGATTTTTTTAATTGTTATGACATTTGCTGAAATTTTAAGCCTCTTTACCAATTATAAGCACAAACTATCATTCTTATTTCTATTTCATTCAAGATTTATCAACTAGGGGAAATGATAAGATCAGTAATTCTTAAAGTATATGTGTTAGAACATCTAATCTATCAGCAAAATCATTGATCGAGTCAGTATATTATATAGCTGTTAAATTTAAAACGCATTTATTCTTGTAATATTCACCTATTAATATAAGGTAATAGAGTTTAACAGACTTAATATGCTGTGGTATACAACAATTGAGGTAATGCAGTCTTTAATTTTATGCTTTATCTTTTTACATTTTTTATATTATCTATTTCCATCATTAAGCACTTGTTTTAAAAAGTAGTTTGAATAAAGTCTTGATGCTTATCAACTTCTCCCAAATTGCTATAATTGAGCTTTACCAAACCATTTTATTGTTGAGTTCATTTATATTTATTTTGAAGTTTTCTGTTGGCCTAGATCAAACAGTTGAATTTCCATTTTATTGCATCTGTTTGTAGACAAAAACCTGCTATTAGATCTTTATAAACTGTCTTTTGTATACATGCCCTTAATCTTTAAACACAGTTGTATAAACTAACATAAGTGGTTAGGAGGTTCTTAACCAGATAATTGGAAAAAATGAAAATTATTAATATCAGTTGCTTCTATTTTAATTTCTTGTTTAATTAATTAATTATATTTTTCATACTTTGTGTTATGGCAACTGTGTTGTTTTCTTACTCTTATTCTGCTATTCCGGTTACAATATTTTTATATGTCTTATTTTTCCACTCCTGGTCATAATTTATTTTTCTTATTAATACATTTGTAGAAAGTAAAAGCAAAAATTCCAAGTAACTGTCGCTTAAACAAGGTAATTTTTTTAAAGATTTTATTTATTTATTTATTTATTTATTTGACAGATGGAGAGAGAGATCACAGTAGGCAGAGAAGCAGGCAGAGGGAGGGGGGAAGCAGACTCCCTGCTGAGCGGAGAGCCCGGTGCAGGGCTCTATCCCAGGACCCTGAGATCATGACCTGAGCCAAAGGCAGAGGCTTAACCCATTGAGCCACCCAGGCGCCCCAAGAGAATTATTTTTAACTAAAGAGTTATTTCTTGTAATGCCGACAACAAGTGGAGATCCATCAGAGACTGTTGAAGACCTCAGTTACCTGCCAAGGTCTCATAGTTAAGATAGTGATCTGACATCTTAACATGGACACCTCTGAGTAATGACACCCTGGTTTTCTTTCTTCTCCTCCTCCTCCTGCTCCTCCTTCTTCTTCTTGAAGGGGGGTTGTAGAGGTGAAGGTTGATTTTACAGTTTTTCAGTGCTTGGCAGCTAGACATATGTGCCCCTGGCTGGTTATTCATAGTTTAATCTGTGTGATTAATCCATAGTTTAAAGCATGTGATACAATTGTTCTGATTGTTCACAACCAGGGAGAGGGCATGAGATTAGGTCGGTCCCAGATTAGCTCATGCCTTTGCTACAGGGTTTGTGGATTTCATACATGGGCTTGATTATGGGATTGAAATGTCATCTCACAATGACCGTTATCTCATTCAGGTCATCCAGGTGTACTCATTACTTCAGAGGGCTAAGGAAGAGAATCACATCCTAGCTCACTATGGAAAAGGACAGAGTAGACTTCTTGTAGACACTAGAATAGCACATGTGTGTTTGCCAGGGCTAAGCCTCTGAGATTGGTTTGAGAACTATGGAGGCTCTCCTATTTCCAGGTCTCTAAATATTTTGTTATTAAAATTTCATATTTCATAGTGATACCTTCGTGGGATACCTGGGTGACTCAATTGGTTAAGTGTCTGACTCGTGATTTTGACTCAGGTCATGATCTCAGCTCAGGTCATGATTTCACGGATCGTGAGATTGAGCACCATATAGGGCTCTGCACTCAGTATGGAGTCCTCTTGGGATTCTTTACCTCTCCGTCAGCCCCTCTCCCCACTCACACACACTCTCTCTCTCTCTAGCTAAAATAAATTTCTCAAAAATGAGAAATTTTAAAAAATCCATAGTGATCTCTTTGTTACAATAATATAGCTTGATATTCTAATGAAGTGCTCAGATATGAAATAATTTGTACAATTTTATGCTCAATAATTAATACTTGTCTTTTATGCTCATCGGTTGATTTTTGACATATTATAAAGACTCAAGTTTAATGTAAACCTGCACTTACAAACAAATATCTTTTGAGTACCATGATTATCTCAACTGTTGGATTACCATAACAAATTAGGCAAAAAGCATATCCCTTTGAGAAAACAGGTATAGATTGAAATAAATAATCAAAGTAAGAATCTATTTAATTATTCTTGGTTAACTTTCTGCCTGTGGTTCTTCACTGGTTTGAAAAACATATGCAGTTGAACTTTCTTTCAAAAAGTTAATAAATTCATCTATACATATATCACATAGTTTCACAAAAAAAATATGCTAGTTAATCTGAACCTAGAAAGTGATTCTTTAGACACCTATAACAAAACTCTGCTCTTAGCCTCTGGGTCGGAGTTCCTGTTCCACTTGTTAAAATTATTTAAAATTTAAAAATTAAAAGAAAAGTAGTTAAAACGACTAAGTTTTTAAAATAAATAATATTTTAACTATTCCTTTCTGTGTGCCTAAATTTGCATTTGATCCTTTCAACTCTGCTGTTTAAAATATAAAGACTAAGCTTCTTTTAATGTATTTTTCTGATAATAATGTGCACACATACACACACATTTACTTTGGCTTCATTTTTGTGTTTGGTTTTTGTTATTAAAATTGTAAGTTCATCTTTATGTCTGTTGTTATGCATATTGCATATTGTTGGTGCTGGACTGAAAGTTTTTAAGCCGATGTGGGGAATTCAGTTGGAGAATTTAGTTTCAGACAGGTTTTACTCAGTAGTTTCTAAGAATTGAATAATTGATCTGCTGTGAGGAAGAGAGCCATTAATATGGTGGAAGAAGCACACCAATTTAAATAGATCTAGTGGCTATATAGAGACATAATAAATGTCTAGAATCCTATTCCTCAGGCTCTAAGGCAATAAAGAAATTCACAGTTTTGAGGGAGAGAGAGACCTTGGTAGTCTGTCCACAGTAGTTCACTGGAGACCATAGAAAATTCAGTTTTAATAAAATGCGATGCATTTAGGGTGAATTGAAACTTTCACAGATAGACAAATGAGGTTGAAAAATGATTTATTTGAGGTAACAAATAAGGTGTTTCATGTATTGGGTTTAGTTCCTTTACCCTATGTAAATTCAGGGAAGGGAATAACCATATTCTTGACAGGGGTAACATTATTTACAACTTTTATGTCTGTGTACCCTGAAGTTAATAAAAAAGATATTCAGTGTGACTTTTACCACAAGATGCTTTTCAGAAATCTTCAGCTACTGGAGAAATAACTTACATTGCCTAATGGATCTGCTGTTTTCTCATCTTAGAAGTTAAAAATTTAATCTGATGCCCAATAGATATGAAAACATATCTCCAAATGTGTTCATGTTGTGATCACAGAGTAAATTTGCCTTTAAAATGTACCTTAGGATTTGTGATATCATCTGCTTTAGAGTCCCAGGGAACTCAGTGGGAAAAGTATAACAGTTTTATGTAATTGTCATAATTTCTACAACCTCAAGATATTTTTATGGATCCCCATACAATTATTTTTTATAAGATTTTTATTTATTTACTTGACAGACAGATCACAAGTAGGCAGAAAGGCAGGCAGACAGAGAAAGGGGAGGAAGCAGGCTCCCTGCTGAGCAGAGAGCCTGATGTGGGGCTCGATCCCCGGACCCTGAGATCATGACCTGAGCGGAAGGCAGAGGCTTTAACCCACTGAGCCACCCAGGCACCCCCTCCCCATACAATTATTTATTGCCTGGGTTTGTCTATCAGCCAATCCAAAGATGCAGAAGTTATATTTAAGAATTTATTGCTTTACCAAACAGTGGCTAATCAATGATCTGCTCTGTACTGACATAGATACATCTTTTACATTGTACACCTTTTTCTTTTAATTTTTTTTTCTCTTCCAATCCACAGTCATTTTATATCTCTGGTTTTAGACTTAGTTATATTTTTGAAAGCTCACATTAGATGGATTTCTTATAGGGTAATTTAGTATGGTGCCTTATTTCTCAAATATATTAAATTTTTATATTTAATGAAGACATACAAATGGCTATCAGACACATGAAAAAATGTTCATCATCACTAGCCATCAGGGAGATTCAAATTAAAACCACATTGAGATACCACCTCACACCAGTTAGAAGGGCCAAAATTAGCAAGACAGGAAACTACGTGTGTTGGAGAGGATGTGGAGAAAGCAGAACCCTCTTACACTGTTGGTGGGAATGCAAGTTGGTGCAGCCACTTTGGAGAACAGTATGAAGATTCCTCAAGAAATTAAAAATAGAGCTCCCCTATGATGCTGCAATTGCACTACTGGGTATTTACCCCAAAGATACAGATGTAGTGAAAAGAAGGGCCATCTGTACCCCAATGTTTATAGCAGCAATGGCCACGGTCGCCAAACTGTGGAAAGAACCAAGATGCCCTTCCACGGACGAATGGATAAGGAAGATGTGGTCCATATACACTATGGAGTATTATGCCTCCATCAGAAAGGA
>PISX010020496.1:14850-35772 GCA_004024625.1 Mellivora capensis | reverse complement strand
TCAACTCCCTTCTCCTCTCCATCTCCCCATGTCCTCCGTGTTATTTGTTATGCTCCACAAATAAGTGAAACCATATGATAATTGACTCTCTCTGCTTGACTTATTTCACTCAGCATAATCTCTTCCAGTCCCGTCCATGTTGCTACAAAAGTCTGGTATTCATCCTTTCTGATGGAGGCATAATACTCCATAGTGTATACTCAACACATGCAAAACAGATAATCACATCAAAAAATGGGCAGAAGATATGAATAGACACTTCTCCAATGAAGACATACAGAAAAGACAAAATTATTAAGTGTATGAGAAAGGGTTTGAGACTATATGGGAAGACATTATTTTGAAATAATTAGGATATACAAAGAAGGTACAAAGAGGTAAAGTTTTCTATATTGTGAGTAAACAGACCAAATGACCACTGAGTCTCCCAGCTCCATGAAATTCTCTAAAACAAAGTCTCTTTGTAACTCTTTAATGAAATGAAAGTGGTTTAAGTTAATACTTTCAGCCACTGCTTTAACACTCTTCACTTAAACTACAAGGTCCTCTTATTTCATTAAGTACCATAGAATGTCAAAAAATATATAAATTTAAAACAATTAAACTGTGATATAAAGGTTGCCTTTTCTAGGAAAATGTATCAGACAGTAGCAAGAAATCTGAATCTGCAAGAAAAACAAGTCTTCTTGTTTTTAAGACAAAAAGTATCTTATTTTTACTCCTTCATTAAGACTATGGAAAATCTATAATTTCTAGAATCTGGAAAATCTAAAAATCATTAAGAGAATGCTGTTCACTGACTATGGAATTTTACATCCAAATAATTTAGAATACTTTTTAATATGCCAATCCAATGACACCAAAGTGACACCTTTATAGACAAAAAAAAGTTTGAATTTGCACAGGTAATATGATTAATCTTGAATATTATATAAATAACAGATACAAGAATAATCATTTACAAAGAGTCAGAAGTACACACAAAATTCTTTTGATGAGATGCCAAGGAATGCACCAAAAATGTAAGTTCTTTCTTCTGATGTCATGGATGAATGTCAAGTAATTCCATAACTTTCATTTTCACATATGTAAAATAGAGAGAGGAAAAATGCTTAGATTTTTCTTTGGTTACTGGGAGAAAAAGGACTATCTAAGAATTTGAACTAGGATATGTTAATGAAATATTATAGTTCTGGATCTTATTTCAAGAAGTTTACAAAATTTCAAGTATGATTGGGAAGAATGTTCAAGGGAGTAAGGGACATACTACTAACATACAAAAGTCAAGGAAAGAGATAATCATATGGAATCCCCAAAGCAGAGATGTCAAGGAATTGTAAAAAGAGTGGTTTTAGGTTATTTTCTGTTGTCTGCTATGCTGTAGACTGTTACAGTAATTTCAAATGTTTAATTAAAGTATATCTTATGTATGTGAGGCACTAGGCAATATGGGAGGCCATGGTCACTCGCTGGCAAAGTTGGGCAGAAGTCAGACAGTAGCTTCCAGAGGGATATAACAAGCAGGGATTAAGAATTTAACATGAAATCCCACAAAGAAGTGGCTAGGAGACAAAAGACCCCCCCCCACCTGTGCTACATCTGGAATCTTTGATCTGCCACACAATGGCCAAACTTTCAAGTTTCTGGCTTGCTTGCATACAAATATAAGGCTGCACTGCCCACTATTTTCAGATAGACATTTAATTTTTTTCATGAATCATTCATTTTGTTCAGTTACTTAGCTTTCAGTCACTGCTATTCTTGAATTTCAATTTTAATTAGTGTTAGTCTACATCAGTTATATTTGCCCAGGGCTATCAGTTAACCCTGTAATATTAACTGTACTTATGGGCTATACTTTCCAGTAACTAGATTTTAGAGTTTAGAATTTATAGTTCTTGGGTGCCTGAGTGGCTCAGTTGGTTAAAGCCTCTGCTTTAGGCTCAGGTCATGATCCCAGGGTCCGGGGATAGAGCCCCACATTGGACTCTCTGCTCAACAGGGAGCCTGCTTCCCCCTCTCTCTGCCTGCCTCTCTGACTACTTGTGATCTCTGTCAAATAAATAAATAAAATTTAAAAAAAAAGAATTTGTAGTTCTTGCAGCTCAAATACGGAAGTATCCATTTTCCCATCTTGAAAGCAAATATAAACCTAAAATCTTAATATAAATATGCTTATGCATTGAAACTGCAATGTTCTCCATACCAAAAGTAGAAGCAGATAGACTAGGTGAGTCCTGGCTTACTTGTCCAGGCTTGGAAGAACTCTGAAAAAAAAACTGTAGAATTTGAGATACCTTCAAATTTGTGTTCTCAAGTGAGAATAAAGCTATTATTTTCTAGCATACCTAGGTTTGAACCATCATATCCTAATTGGGTTCTTCACAATGCCAGGCAAATTTTATATATGACACAGGTTGGAAAAAAGAGAAGAATTATAGCTGTCACTCTATTGAATGAAGTAGATCTATTGCCTGAAGTCTTCTCTCCATATTAGTTATAGATGCATATCAGATACAATTTAAGATTATCTTTCATGAGCCAATTGGAATATAACAAGAGAAAGCAATAAGAACCATTTATACTATACAACTATTATCTTCATGCAGCATTCATGCAAAATTACATTACCCTTAGAGATAAACTGTTGAAACTAAAGACAGTGATCTCTCACCTCAAAATTTCCTTTGTCCCTCAAGTTACCTTCACATAGTTTCTTGGTAAACAGAGGCACAAGATGGAAAAAAAGGTGAAAATTTTACCTATTTTCTCAAATCCATGCATTTAATATTAAATAATAGAGAACATATAACCCTGGTCTTATGCTTCCCACATTGATCAGGCAGACAGTGATACAGTGGAAAAGGAGGTAAAATATATCTTCTTAATTTGTATTGTTTTCAGATTAACATGTAGAGCATATGGCTACCATGGAAATAAGCTAAAACAGTCACAAGAGGTGGTGAAGAGTTGCAGATAATTCATGTCCCTAAACTATGGATGCAGAATTTTAAAGGCTTCTATTTATAGACTATAAGGATTATACTGGAATATATGTTTATGTGAGTACAAATTCAGAAAGTACAATTATGAAAAATTAATGGAAGGAAAGTAAGTTTAAGTATGATGTTATCTTTCCTCATAGGGCAAAACAAAAGTATCCAATTATTACTATTATTCCCCTAGAGAAAGAAGTTAAAGTAGAATGATTCAGTGTTGGTAACTTCACACTGGATAGGCAGTCAACCTCTCAAACACCAGCCCCTGGGCTCTCATAAAGGCAGAACAAGGTGATTCACATCTGTCAAACAGATTGTATTGTCTTACTGCAGAAGATTATTTCCTCTGGGAAAAAAGAATGGATGTGAAGTTCTTGGTTTTCATAAGAAAATTTAGGTTCTGACTTATCAATAAAGGTATTTCTAAAACACGGGGTTTCCCTGAGCATAAAAGTATGCTTTCAAGCCTTTTCAATGGAGAAGTATAATTTCTTATGGCTTCTTATTGATAACCTAATTAAATACAGGTCAAGGGTTTCATTCTGAAAATTCTAACATTTTCTGGGCAAGGTCCTTTTCTCAGTCCAGGTTGCCATGTGTCATGGGATAACAATTATACATCTGCTTCACCAACTTTCTAGCCCTACACATTATTCTTGACTGTCCCAACCAATGAGTAGCCTGGTTGATGTGCTGTTATCTAACACACGCAGGCTTTGCTAAACCTACCTAAATAGCCTCCCATCCTGGCTCCAAAAGGACTTGTTGCAACTTCAACCACTGACATGTCATTTTTATTTTCCAATTAATAATTCAATGACTAGAGCTAAATTTTTTAAGCAATTAATGAAGTTTTGACTGTTTAACCTTCTTTCCTGACCAATGGCAAAACAAGAGTAGTGAACGCATGAAATTCAGGCTTTCTCTGCATGTCTGCACCCCGTGTTTGCAGAGTAGGATTTGTAAATATACAGTATAGTCAATCAGAAAATGAAAAATTATTGTTTCTGGTGGTGAGAAGTTTATAAAAGACTAAATCATATTTTTAAAAAGCAAACATTTTTGTTCCCTAAAATTGTCAGTCAGTTAAAAATTCATTGAATTTTGTTGGATTCTGACTCTAATGACTTTCCTGGATAATTCCTGAATGCTTACAGCAATGTGGCTAATACTAAACTTTCACCATCCCAAGATTGCTAAAGATAGATGGGAAGATTTTATCAGTTCTTATTTGGTTTTATGATGGATAACTTCTTTTTATTACTTCCAATCATTTCACAGAACTTCAATCCTATTTTGAAGGAAAAGAAATGGTTAACTGTGCTTTGGAAATTAGGGTTTAGCTGCCAGTTCCTTGATGTCAGACAGTGAAACAAGCGATAAAATGAAATGCAAAAGACAGTCTTATGTTGGACAAGGTAAGTCCTAGTTCTCTCCTCTAGAAACCATTAAAAGAGCATTTTGTTTATTAATTTGTTTGCTCTCTTATGTAAAGATAAGAATCAGTCTCTCTCACTCTAAATCCAACTTAGAAACTACATGATTTTGATCTCCTGCTATTGTCCTTAAATTAATTAGTTAAAAAGAGTTTTCCTGAGGTGGTACTACTACTACTACTACTACACACTATTCAAGACATGAAAGTGCCCCTGCTGATAGTCCTGTTGTTTTGACTCAAAAGAAATTCTAGAAAAGATTATACCTGATAGCTGTCAATTGTGAACACTCAGACATTTTAACTTAGCTATATCTTCATTGAAAATATCCTAATAAATCTGGATCCAATTAATTTCTTATTATTTTCCAAATTTTTCTAATGAAGATTATTTCCTGTTATTTTGGCTGTGATCACATAATGGTTATTACTCTGTATTTTGTATTTCTTTTTATTTTTACTGGCAAGAATTATTTTGATATTCCCTCCTTGTTTTTCAAATCCATTTACTTTTGTACATAGACTGCTTGCTTCAGGTCTAAACAACATTTTTTATTGTTGTAAGAACACGTAATATGAGATCTATCTTCCTAACAAATTTTAAGTTTACATTATTGTTGACTATAGATACAATGTTGAACAGCAGATCTCTAGAGCTTATTTGTCTTGCTTAACTGAAACTTTATCCCTGCTGCTTAGGAAACTCCCTATACAATAATTACTGATGTCAAGCCTCTGCAAGAATTTTAACTGAAGTCATATTGATCAAACCTAAATCCCCATATTTTCTTATCACACTCTTAAGATTATTCATCTTAAATATATTTTTCTTAAATGTTTATTTAATATCCAAATTTGACCAAAGTTTCAGAATTTAATACAGATATCATTTATGAATGGCTTTACTTTCTTTTTTTTATAAATTTTTTTAAAAATTTACTTATTTGTCAGAGAGAGAGGGAGAGAGAGAGCGAGCACAGGCAGACAGAGTGGCAGGCAGAGGCAGAGGGAGAAGCAGGCTCCCTGCCAAGCAAGGAGCCTGATGTGGGACTCGATCCCAGGACGCTGGGATCATGACCTGAGCCGAAGGCAGCCGCTTAACCCAACTGAGCCACCCAGGCATCCCAAATGGCTTTACTTTTGTAGTACTTTTACTTTATTAATATAAGGTAACTCAATATTTCAAATGATTAATATTCACTTTTAATTTTTATTCTTTTATTTTTTTTTTCTTTTTAGTCTTGATTTGGTAACCTTTGCAAAGAAATTAAGAGAAAGTTACAACTATCTTGGGAGTCATTAACTACTTTTCCCAAAAAGACTCCCTGCCATCTAGGTCCCCCTGCTACAGGTGAAGGATAGGACTGAGTTTGTTCTCTCTTAGAAAAGAATGTTCTTCTTGAAGCTCCCTTCATTTGACTGGTAATAGTGTTCCTAGACTTAATATGGAAACCTTAAGAAATAGAAGTAAGACCTGATCTTGGATATAGTCTAATAAAAAATATTACTGATTATCTTTTCTTTTAATTAATTAAAAAACATTTATTAATGTATGTATCTACCAGCAACATGAGAGATCCTTGTGGCAATGTTCTGTATTCTGATTACATCAATGTCAATTTCCTGGATGTGATATTGTGCAATAGTCTTATAAGATAATACTACTGGGGGAAAGTAGAAAAGAGCACTATCTCTCCATGTTATGTTTTACAACTGTATATGAATCTACAAGTCTCTCAAAATAAAAACTTTCATGAATCTAAAGCGTTCACCTAATCCCCTCTGCCCTTTTCCTTAAGTTGGCAGACGTGAAGAAAATCTACCTCAGTGTTGTCCCAAATCCAATATTTGCCAGAATAAAGCTGTGTTCTCAATTTTCTCTCGTATTTTGGTTCAGGAGTCCTGAATTCTAGGCTCAGCTTTGCCAGTAAATGAAAGATCTAAGCTGTATCACTTCTTTGTTTTCTCGTATAAAACGACGAATTGAGCTAGATAACATGAAAGGGTTTTTCCTATTGCTAAAACTCTGATTCCAGGTACACTGAGCTAGTGCTAAGTGTTTTTCAATCAAATTATAGTAACTCTGCACATTATCAAAAGTGAGTCCTTAAGTAGAATATCTAACAACAAAGCCAATACCATGGGCTCCTGGGGCTTTCATCTATTGATCAGCAATTGAAAGCTTTGGAGTAGAAAGAAAGAGCACTTCAGGAATCCTTGAACAACTCAGTCTCCTCTGGGCCACTGCAAGTAGTTTTCCCATCCTCCTCTCAATGTGTAACAACCTAGGAGATCTTTACCTCAACATTCTGGTACTTTTCCAGTGTTCCTACTAATACCACATTTAGATATAAAAATTTTGAATGAGGGAGCCCTGTGATGACTATGTGTGTTCACCTTGCCCTCTTTACCTTGCCCTCCACGCACCCCCCACCCCGCACTGCCCCAAGAATATTCCTCACAATGCAGAACTGTTTGAACTAGTTCTTAATCCTGATACATTATAAGAAACAAATTCAAACTCAGTTGGGAAAATGCATTCATGCAGTTAATGTTTTGCTGTTTCTGCTTAAGATAAATAGGCCAAAGACCACAAAAAAATTACTAAATATTTTTTTAAAGAACTTTTGAAGAGATTGTCTTTATATTGCTCAGGATCCTCTGCAAAATGATTCATGCAGATTCAGCATGGATAGGGATATAGCCTTTCAGAATTTAGAATGAGGAAAAAGCTTATTTCTTGTGTAGAACTTATGCATTTATTTTTGTCACATAGTTAGAATTTACATCCCATAATGTTTTCTTCATGATCAGTGCTGCCTAAAAGCTCAAATCTTAATTTAAACCTCAAACTTAGTACTCTTAGACTAGTGGTATTAAACAGTTCTTGGTACACATTCAAAATATCTCAGGACTCATATTAAGAATAAAGATTTCTGGGTCCACACCAAGAGATTCTGAGTAAGCAGGTCCGGGATAAGGGCCTCAAAACTGTCCTTTTGATGAATATCTAAGATAACTATAATGCAAGTAGCCCACAGACATCACTTTCAGAAGTACTACCTATATAGTTTTAAATTGTCTCCACTATTTTTGATACTTCAAATGTATCTATTTTTATAGGAGTAGCTTTTTATATAATCATTTTTATTACAGATCATGTTATTTTCTAGATTAAGCAGAAAAATAGTTTGTGCATCTCTTCATCAATATAAATATATAACAGGTATTAATTTGTAACCAATGGGTAATACCTGGGTAAACATTTTTTGTATCCTAAGCATGGTAGGACTGCTTAAACAAAATTGAAAAGACTGAAAAAAGGGAAGGGATGAATTTCATGACAACCGAGTTTGGGATTTCTATTCAATGAGAAATACTACCAAGTTAATAAACAACCAACAGAATAGGAGAATATATTTGTAATTTCTTAAAACATCAAAGAATTACACCAGAATATGCCATATACATAAACATACACTAGATTCTACCTAGAACTTATGTAAATAAATAAGAAAAAAAAATAACAGCCCTGGCAGAAAAATGGGCAAAGAATAGGAATAAGCAAACATATTCTTTTTAACTATAAAAATGCAGCAAGCATTTAATGAGATGCTCAGGTTCACTGGCTATCAGAGAAATGCAAATTAAAACAAAAATAAGATATCAACTTAACATTTTTTTAAAAGATTTTATTTATTTATTTGACACAGAGAGATGACAAGTAGGCAGAGAGGCAGGCAGAGAGAGAGAAGGAAGCAGGCTCCCCGTTGAGCAGAGAGCCCGACGCGGGGCTTGATCCCAGGACCCTGAGATCATGACCTGAGCTGAAGGCAGAGGCTTAACCCACTGAGCCACGTGGGCGCCCCTCAACTTTCATTTAATAAACTGGTAAACATTAGGAAGCTAGACACTGCCAAGGACTGGCAGGAATATGATGACATAAGAATGTAGCTATTTTGGGAGCAATCTGGCTGTCAAAGAAGTCTGACAGCCCTTGTCTTGACATAAGATTTTCCAGGTAATAATTATACATCCATCATTATGTTCACCAAACCATCAGAGGTCCAAATTAAGTCTTTGCCCTCTCCTTAAATCACACTTTCTCTTGACTTGACAAAAGGCAGAATCCATCATCCCTTTGTGGACAGGTATGAGAGAGCGCACGAAAAGCTGTGAAAGTCTCCTTCAGAATCCACCAAGAGCTATGGAGTCTCCTTCACAATCCAATCCTTGACCCTTTTGTACCCTAAATGCAAGAAAAGGGTTCCTACAGTCACACAGCCATCTTCACGCAGTTTCTTATCTTCTCCCTTAAATATCTTGCATCCTGGACTCATATCTCTTCAGAATGGGGCATCTGTTAATTCAGTGATTCAATCAAGTTCACCATCATATTAAATATCATGAGAGCTAATGTAGGTCCAGTTGAACAAGGAGGTAAGACCAAGTAAAAAGACTTGGGTAATTTCTATCTCAGAAGGAGAACAGATTCATGCTACCAAAAGCGGGTTAACTTTTTTTTTTTTTTTTTAAGACTTCATCCATTCATTTGACAGACAGAGATCACAAGTAGGCAGAGAGAGAGGAAGGGAAGCAGGCTCCCTGCCGAGCAGAGAACCCAATGCGGGGCTCAATCCCAGGACCCCAGGATCATGACCCGAGCTGAAGGCGGAGGCTTTAACCAACTGAGCCACCCAGGCGCCCCAAGAAGCAGGTTACCTTTTATACTATACCTGGTACCTGACTATCTTTAGGGTCCCTTCTAGTCCTGTGAGTACAAGATTCTGGATAGACCAGAATCCAGGTACCGAAAGTCTAGGCTAAAGAATTATCTTGAATTCAAGAGAAAGACAAATCATACACTAATTTTAAAAAAATCATTATAGTTATTCTTCCAAAGTAGAGTTTAAAAATAATTATGCTTAAAATTTTGTTAACTGATTTTTAAACAAAACTTATGAATAAGGCATAATAATTACACTTATGGATTTACCCTTCCAAATTGAGGGAAAGTGTTATGTTTCAAGTTTTTAAGTAACAGAGTATCTTTCTCCAAAGAAATTATGTTCTTTTAATTTCAGAAATTGGGTCCATTTCTCTATCATACCAGTATATTACTTGAGGCTTGTAGAGCAGTATCTCAAAGTGTGGGCAAGACCACAGGTCTCAAAACACCTGGATTACATTTAAAACACCAAATTCCTTTTCTTAGAAGTAAGTCCTCACCCCTTCCTTGATATATTAAAGCAGACTCTGGGACATGGATTGTGTGTCTTGAAAGCTCCCCAGTATGTTTATGCAATAAACTCACAAACTAAAGTACTTAGGCACTCAAACAAAAATGGGGAAACCACTGTTTTGGAATATGTATTTGAGAGGAATTCATTTTTTAATATGGACTAAATAGAATGTCTTCTCTAAATTTATAAACATCACCCTCTCCAGAAAATCAGCTTGGTTTAATGATTAGGGCTATGCACCAGAACTCAACAAATGTTTTATTCCCTGTGCTACCATTTACCCCTATGAATGATATCAGTAAATTATTTAAATTCACTGTGATAAATAGGATATACAGTAATTCCTTTTTCCTGCCTCAGAGGCATAGTGTGAGGTTAATTAAATAACAGCTGCAAAATACTTTTGGCTCCTTAGAGAAAGACATTATATAAGACATTATATTATATATGCAGCATTTTTTTCTCTCCAATGAAAATAGAGCTAATTGTTCTTCAGAACTCAGCCCATGGCAGAGAAAACAACCATGACATGCTTTCACAGGCATTAAATTCACAAGGGCAAAATTTTGTCACTGTTGGTATCAGACGCAGTGAATTCTATGCTTCGATTCTTTACACAAAGACCACTGCCATCTTGTGGAAAACAGCCATTATCCTTATCTTGGGCTTCTATTTCATTTGTGTGAAATGGTGACAAGATAATTTGGGTTTTCTGCTATCAAGGATTTATGACACGTACAGCCTTAGTCATCCTGAGGCCTGTTATCTGTGGCACATGAGGGCGATGTGAGACCACCCTGAGGGTCAGGTAGTGTTAATGGAAGGAAAAGCTTTATAAACAAGACATCTCCCTAGGGCTCTGAACCATACTTATCCTTCAAATGGGGCTTGCCACACAAACCTGCTTTTGTGTTCCATTTATATTGCAGAATTAGGGCCAAAAATGAAGGAAAAAAGTCATCACTGGTGATCATTAAATCCAATGATGATGGCTCTGGGAAAAATATGTCAGTCTGTAAATGTTTGCATTCATTTGTCAAAAGAAGAGGAGGGATTGCTTACAGAAAATAAATGAAATAAGGCCATGACACAGCCCTGAAGTCTATCAAGTCTGATAAATAATTGTCATATTTTGACAAACATGATGAATTTCTAAATCTATCCTACAAAAATAGGTTTTCAGGAAAAGGAAGATTCCTTTCTAGCTTTTCTCATATTTGTTGAAAGACTTACATGTGTACCTAGAGAAAACATAGTGAATGCCTTTCATTTATTCCAGAGAAAACTTTGCCTTAATAAGTAATGTTACATGGAAAAAAGAAAAAAGAAAAGAAATGGTCTTTCTATAAAGGAGGTTTTCCTTGAGAAACATAATTTTTGTTATTTGCATTTTTAAATTTTTGTGGCTAAGTCAGCCTTAGGCAAAAAAGCAAAGAGATGAAATTTGTCTTTGATACTCTCTCCTCTGTCCACTTCTCCTTTTTAAGTCTATCCCTTGCTTCAAACACCTCCCCTCACCTGGGAGTTTTTTCACCTGTGCCCCCAGGCCCTTGTTTCTGCAGTTATCAGATAACTGAAATGCAAATCAATGTACACTAAAGTGTTAGAGACTGAGTAAGTCACTCTACAGAGGAAGGAAAAGGTACATTTTTGGAGAATTGTCAGTTATTACTTAACCTACCAAAAGATGGATTCTAGAAAACTGGGCAGGAGAGAGAATTTGATGAATTTTTTCTCTAGGACCCAAGATTTCATTATATGGGCACCTATTTATTCAATTTCTTGATCTTTAAAAGTTTAAAAAAATACCTGGGCAAGAGGAACATCTTAAGTAGTGCAGTACTACATCAAAAAAGCAAACAAACAAACAAAAAATCAGGGGTGCTTGGGTGGCTCAGTTGGTTAAGCTCAGGATCCTGGGATTGAGCCCCGCATGAGGCTCCTTGCTTGGTGGGGAGCCTGCTTCTCCCTTTCCCTCTGCCTGCTGCTCCCCTTGCTTATGCTCTCTCTTTGTCAAATAAATAAATAAAATCTTAAGAAAAGAAAAGAAAGACCACCTTGGCAATTATGTAAAAAAAAATCGTATGACCCAACGTATCAAAGAATAATATGTAAGTTTACTGAAATGTCTTGAAGAGGCAGCAAAAAGAGGGATCAGGAATACAACACATAATACAAATAAATTTTTTTCTATAATCTTTTTTGGCTAGATTTTTCTCTTAACTCCCATGAACTGAAGCAATCATTCCCCTAAATTTTCCATCCTTGTGTATCCAAAAGCACCCCTAGGTTTCTGTTCCATTACTGAGCTCCAGGAGAAGGATTTTCTTATGTGAGCAGAAATCTTTACATGCTACATTTCTGTCCAGAAGCCAAGTCTGTACATCAGAAGACCAGCAACCTAGCAATGACAACAATGAATCTCCTTAAAGGGTGAAGGGGGTCAAAAACAATAAGCATGTGTTCTTCAATAATTTTGCTTCTTTAGCAAAAAAGGAATACCACATTACAAAAAGAAGTCTCTCTCTGAGACCAATTATCCCAACCAGGGTTGGCCCTTATTCAGACCTCTGAAGGGTAACCAGTATGCCAATAACGGGTATGCTGGAAGACACTTTGCTAAAGGCTAGGTGCATAGTGACTTGATGATCATGCTTGTCCCAGAACACCATTTCCCATGCTTTTGGCCTAGCACACTCTAGCCCATGCTGGAGGAGCCTTCCGTTCACTCACACATGGGTTCTCTGGCAGAAACTGCTAGTTACCTTCTCCCTAATCTATTATTTGCTTATATTCTCATAACAAAACAAAACCTCTCCATTTTAGCTGAAGGCATGGCCACACACAAGAAAGAATATATTTCCATTTCTCACATAACTTTCAGTTAGATATG
The DNA here is from genome assembly GCA_004024625.1 of Mellivora capensis. Taxonomy (NCBI): domain Eukaryota; kingdom Metazoa; phylum Chordata; class Mammalia; order Carnivora; family Mustelidae; genus Mellivora; species Mellivora capensis. The sequence continues at coordinate 23,202 of PISX010020496.1, read as the reverse complement.
GCCATAAACCTGATTTCAGACCAAAGACAAGTGAGCCCAGAAGATATGCTCATGTTGTAAGCCATGCTCTGAAGAGGATCCTGAGTGGCTTCAACTTCTCCACTTTCCCTTTCTTGCTGACTGGAGTGAGGACAGTGGTGGGAACCACGGCGGACCATGTGGATGACGGAACACACTGGTGATGGCAAAGCAACAAGATAGAGCCTTGACAGGATGTAAGCACCAGACCACACCTGGTGAGGAGACCTCCATCATTTCCGCTAGCGCTGTATGCAGGCTTTTCTTAGCTGATCTCTCTGCATTCAATAAATGGCGGTTTTCTTATCTATAGACTTGTAAACCCCGGGTGGGGAGAAGATCTTATTAATGCCTCTATTCCAGGGTCAGGTACACCATGTATTTGCAATAAATATTTGTTCATTGGATAAACGGATGGATGGACAGGTGGGTGAGTAAATGAATGAAATAGATGGCTGATCAATCATGTGATCAGTTTGTATTCGGTCAGAGTCAGATATTTTTATAATATAAATTAATAGGGTTTCTGAATGAAGTTTTTGGATTTGGGGCATAATATTTAAATTATAATTTAAAAATAAGCTTTGGAAGAAAAAATGCTGTAAACAATAACAATGGTGGTGACTCTGAAATGCTTGATGTAGGCACAGACATGATTAATGGTAATACGTATCAGGTGGGAGTCTCTTTTAATCAATGATATCTCTTCAAAGTCCTAGGGCTAGTACTGGTTCTTTTTTTATCCTTCTTACTTTTATCAAGGTGGTCTTCTGATAGAGGTAGAAGCTCTAAATATAACAAGCTGCAGAATTTCTCTGTACTTACATAAATCTAGTTTCTAATGAACAAGGCCTCCAGGCTCAGCTGTTACTACCACTGTCCTCTTACTCTCCGTCTACCTCCGTCCCTCTGCATTTCCATGTTCATATGTTGCTGTGCACTGCTGTATGGGAAAACCTTCCTGACCAGTCATAAAAACCAAACTCATCATTTATACAGTACAGTTTGTACATGGTACAGAGTCATTATCTGGGTGAAAAGGATGGCTTCACCCACTCCTTATGCACTCTAGGATATCTCACACCAAGACTCCTCTTCTGATGCTGTATGCAGATACCTGTATGGACTAAGGTTTAGATGTTCCAAGAAATAGCACTCTTGTCCCTAGATGGTGCTTGATTCCATCACAATCCAGCTGCATAGTTTGCTGACCTATTCGTGTTTTTGAATCTATGTTTTCCCTTTGGGGTTTTTCTTGCCCTTCAGTTTCCACTGATCTTCTGTTCCCTCACTTTCAGAAAGTTAGACATTATTTGGCCTAACAATCCTCCATAAAGAATGGCAGTGAGGGGAAGTAACTCTGGGAGTATTTCTTCTGCTCCACATCCTTTCCCCCCACTACCTCCCTCTTCAAAACACCCCCCCCACACACACACACACCTTTGCTCTGGGACCTTTCCCTGCCCTCCCTCCTACAACTACTATGGGATGAAAGTGAAATGCTCACATTTATTCTGCAAAGGCTGTAGCTGGCACTCACACTGCTGCTGTGCTTGCAGAAGAAGCCTCAATATTTGTTCTTCTTTAATTCTTTCACTGTCTACTTTGTGTGGTTAACTTGGGTTATTAAATGAAACATGCTTCTGTCCTTCAGAAGTTTTATTCTAAAAACAAATACAGACTCAGAAAGTCCTATATCCACATAGTAGTCTTCTCACTGTTATGGCGTAAGTGTATGTTTACCAATCCAGAACATGCCATAACATCACTACGCATGCTAATTTCCCTCACTTGTATGTGTCTTGGAGTGTGAAACCAAGGCCTTGGCGGTACAGGTTAAAAGGCATCTGGATAAGTTATTTTGCTTTCTGCTTTAAACAGACTATCCATTCCAGACATAGCTTCATTCATGTACAAATTCACAACTCTGGCTAGGCAGTGCTTATCTTTTCATCTGACGAATCGTTTTTCATCTTTGCATTAACACCAGTGGAACTTCCTTTAATCATGCACCTATAATGCATGTGATCAGCTATGAAAACACCCTGTAGCCCTCACACATACAGAAGGAATAGGAAAACCATACACATATATACTCAGGTTTCCTCAGCTAACCCACATATTGCCAGGGCCAAATTCTGTTAACTCAGCTTTTTTCTACTACCTTTTTACACAGTAATTTGTCAGACTTACAGCTTTCTTGGTCTATCATCTATTAGCTCAGTTCAAACACTACCATTTACTAGGCTTTACTCAATATAATCCTTTCAATTTTCCCTACTGAATTTCAAGTTTCATTCCTCAAATATCCTCCAAACCTCATTTCATGCGATTGTGCCAATACACTTCAAATTGATAGGCTTCAATCCAGTAAAATAAATGGCAGGAGGTTGAAACATGACTGGATAAACTGTATTTGCCCAGACCATCTACCAGAATACTTGGAAAATAAACTGTTGGTCTCATCATTTTTAAATTTCTTTATGATGAATCCAAGATCAATACTGTAGATCTGTGTGTTATGATAAAACATCCTCTTGGGGTGGGATCTGTTATGCTACTTCTTTTTAGTAAAAGGGAATGCTAAGTGTCTCCAGCAGGTTTTCATGAGGCAAGTACAGATGATATGTACTTTCTGACATAAAAACACTTAGGCACATGGCACAGTCACATTGATTACATGAATTAAGGTACTGTTACTTTCACCCTTTCAAAAAACTCCCTAAAGCTGTTGAAGAAATAAAATAGGCCCATATTATGGGTGCTATGTGTTATGAGCCAGAGGGGGCAACCCTGAGTGCAGGTAAACAGAGCCTAGGGCTCAGAAAGGTGAAAAGTGGTGAAATAGACAGCAACAAAGGACCCTTTCTAGATTGATGGAATGGGGGCATCTGAGTGGGTCAGTTAAGCCTCCGATTCTTGATTTTGGCTCAGGCCATGATCTTGGGGTCACGGAGCCCCACATCAGCTCCATGCTCAGCCCAGAGTCGGCTTGAGACTCTCTCTCTACCTCTCCTTCTGCTCCTCCCCCTATTTCCAAAAAAAAAAAAAAAAAGAAAGAAAGAAAGAAAGAAGACCTAGGATAGAATAATAAATTAATGAAATGATTTACTGTAACAAACAACCCATTTTGAACATATGCATTTTAATTCTGAAAGTAAATTATTAAATTTAATTATTTCAGATGTATTTTTCCACCAAAATTGAAACAAATGCAGTGGGAAGGACGGGAAGGGGAGTGTTTGCCCTTTGGTAGTGTTTTAAGCAGCAGGCCTGCACGAAGGAGAAAAGGAAGTGGAGGCCATGAGCTCTGCAGAGACACTAGACCAGCTGACTACACGATAGGATGATCAGATTGAGGGCCAGGCTGAAACCAAATGAATGAATAATTGATAAGAATATCAAATGAGTGAAGCAGCAGTTCAGAAAGTCACAAGCCACTAAATTAGAGAGATGAGTCGTGAATGCCAACATCTGCCTCAGTTAGCTTTTCTCCATGGTTACCTGTCATGTTTGTTTAGAATTCTTAGAGTGCTTTAAGTTGGTAGGGTAAATTAGACATATGTTCCTCATTGATCACTACCTACCTAGCCTGAGATATGCCAATACACAGCAAACACTTTTCCCATTAAAAATTAAATGTGGGAAAATCACAAGGGAATTTCAAAGTTTCCTTTCACACAGTACACTCTGAAGATAAAAAAAGGAAACTTCATTAGACTTTCTAATAAGTTTATATATTCACTAATAAGTATTTAGTGTATAACTGACCTAGTTCCACTGGCAAAAAGTGTTTATGTAATATAAGCTACATAAATCCTTCAACATAAAAAATTATTTTTATTTATTGTTCCAGAAATGGAACATCTATTTCATTTTATTTTGATGTCATTATGAGCTAAAGTAAAAATGAGACTGTAACATAAACTTCCTGAGGTTAGGGGTGTGTGTGTATGTGTGTGTGTGTACCTGTATCTATATTTGTGTGTGTGTGTGGTTTTTAATTGTTTTAGAAAGGGAAGTTATATTTCAGATCCTTTGTATTTCCTTCTTTATCAGAAGTCCTCAGAGAATTCTGAAAACACATGGGGGACTTCTGCTGGTTCTTCTCTTTAGGTAAAATTACATAAATATTTTCACTTACAACAAATACCCCTCCAGGCTTATTGTTGTTGTCATTGTTATTGTTTGTAGTTTCTAACTTTCTACAAAATATTTTTACTTTGAGTAAAGAGTCTTTTAAAAACTCATTTGACAGCTGACCCCATTTATCAACATGCACAAGATCAGCAGTAGTCCCAGGGGAGAGGCATCCTCCTTGCAGAGAAGTACATAAATTCAGTGAGCCTTTACTGAGCATCTTCTCCGTGCCCCACATACTGCTAGGATATGAACATGACACCCACCCATCGGTCTAGTTTGTTTGCATGTATTGCATATTCATATGTATATTCAATCATTCATTTAATAGGTACCTAATGATACTGTAACAAGTGTCAGGAATTGTTCTAGTCCAGAGTTAGAATTATAAATACAACATATATTCAGCCTTCTGGGTACTCACATATTAATAGAAGAGAAGGAAAATGCCTACCAAAAAACCTCTGTGATAACTGCATTCTGAGAAACAGGTCAGAGATACTGCAGTAGCACAGAGAAAAGATGATTAACTTTACACAGAGCCATCAAGGAAATCTGTATGGCCACTGGGCATGCTCAAGGCTAGACAAATAAGGAATCTGATTTTCTCATTCATTTGGGCAGCAAGTTTCCTACCAATGTGTCTCAAATCATTCTAAAATAATACCACCTTCAGACCACCCACCAAATGTCTCTGTCTCTGGGCACAGTTACCACTTGGCATCTGCTGAGATGTGCAGCAAGGGTATTAATTACAGCTCGCCACGTGATTAATGTGGCTGATAGTTCCTGATGAGGTCAGTGTGTTTTGTGGATCTTAGATTAATGATTCCAATTTGACAGACAGCAAGCCACTAAATGGTTACCAGGTGGCAAAAATATTGTATTACCCTAGACAGAACCAAAGAGAGTAACATAGCTAAGAAAGCAACTCATAGCAGGGTTAATTACTTGAAAACAGTTTTCTCATATTTTACCAAATAATCTTAATTTTTTTCCCATCTTTATTTTTAAGAAACAAGCTAACTTATCAGTATTCTCTACAAAAAATCAGGTAAAGTATTTGATAACAAAACATAGATTTGACTTCACTGAAGCATAATGAGGAATACCATTTTAGTCTGCACAGTCTAGTCATCCAATAGAAGGGGCCACATAAATGTCAAGTAATTTAACCTTACTACTTACATAGTTAACCATTTAGATTGACTAAGCACATTTATGAGAAGATAGCAAAAGATATTCCCTGAGATTCTGTAGGAAAATTCTATTTGTGGGGCGCCTGGTGGCTTAGTGGGTTAAGCCTCTGCCTTCAGCTCGGGTCATGATCCCGGGGTCTTGGGATCGAGCCCCACATCGGGCTCTCTGCTCGGCAGGGAGCCTGCTTCCTCCTCTCTCTCTGCCTGCCTCTCTGCTTACTTGTGATCTCTCTCTCTCTCTCTCTGTCAAATAAATAAATAAAATCTTAAAAAAAAAAAAAGAAAATTCTATTTGTATATTTTCTTAAATTAAGTACCTAATTAAAAAATATTTTTAAAAATTTTTTAAAAATTAAAAAACAGAAGCGAAGAGAGAATATTCTGACAGAAGAAAACTGAATGGAACAGAATTAACTGTATTTCTGCTTCCTGTTTGCTAAAAACAGCAAAAATCCCAACATACAACTCTCTTAGATCTTCCCCAGGGCATGAGCTCATTGAGGAAGAAACCATTCATTACTTACTCTTATATTCCCAGCACTGAGAATAAAATCCAATATAGGGGTTGAATAATTTTGTTGAGTCATTTACCAATCATATCTGGACTATGAAGACTTGGCCTTGACATGTATGCCATTGGCCATGCAGGACTCGGCTTTTTACATCCAGAGTCAATCTGCAAAGAGGTAGCTATGGCATGTCACTAAGCACACACAAGCACAATGTGTGAGGCTGCAATAAAAACAGAACTTACAGTCACTCTCCTTCAGGACCTTAATACATTTGCTGAAACAGGTTGGCTGTTGGTTGTTAGGAATATTTTGTGTCCCAGACACTAGAACATTTCACCCCACAATGCTCCTTATGTGCTTCACTCAGAAATGCTGACCTAACTTATGACCTCTCTACTTATGCAGCTTTCATCATCATCAATAAGACTGCTGAAGTGATAATAAAATCTCATATGATCAGCCACAATGACACTTTTTCAAAGGACAGCAGATCATGCCATTCTGCAGCTAAAACCCTATAGCGACTCCCCCATTTCCCTCAAGGTAAAATCCAATGTCCATGCAAAACCTGGCCTCCCTCACATTGGGGAGGGTATGTGCTATGGTGAACGCTGTGAAATGTGTAAGCCTGAGGATTCACAGACCTGTACCCTATACATTATATGTTAATTTAAAAAAAGAAAAAAGAAAAAAAACTGGCTTCCCTCACTTCCCGGACCCCTCCCACTCTTCTCTGAGCATGGTAGTAGGGTCTCCTGCCTGGGCTTCTGTACCACGCTCACTGCTCCCTTATCCTAGAAAGCTGTTTTTACTCCATTCCTGTGTTCCTCTCTTTGCCCAAAGGTGACTCTCTCGATGAGATCTACCCCACTCACCCTATTTACAACTGGAACACTTCTCACCCTGTACCTCCCATCCCCCTTATTCTGTTTTATTTCCTGCACAGAACTTACAATCTCTAACATATTATACACATACTTATGAAGTTTAGGATTGACCTCACTTTACTAGAAGGTAAAGTCTATACAGAGATGTTTACCTCTTCTGTTCTTTGCTGTATCCTCAGTGCCAAAAAGAGTGTCTGACACATAGGACACATTCAGTATTATTAAACAAATTGATCAATCAATATTGTAACTACCCTGGCCTTTGCACATAAAAGCTGCACATAAGAAGCTAACAGAAATTAGAAAAAAATAGAGTTTAATTTCTCTCTGGGATGGAAGAGGAAGGGATCACAAGAGAAGCCATGATAGAAAAGCTCCTTGAGCAATTATCATAAAAGATTTTCACAGGCATCCAATAAACACTCTACCTACAAGAAAAGAAAAAAAAAAAAACTCTAAGAAGAAATGATCCTTATCTTGAAAGCACTTTAAAGGGTTTTGGAACAATGATGAATGTCTATGCATGCTACACAGAAATTTACCAGCAAAGGAAGACTCTTTTCCAGATTTCATCTGCCAAAGCTTCAGGAAGTCTACCCTTGCAGAAAACACACCTTCTTGTGTGTGTGTGTGTGTGTGTGTGTGTGTGTGTGTTTCATTTCTTTTCAGCATAACAGAATTCATATTTTTGCACCACACCCAGTGGCTCCATGCAATGCGTGCCCTCCATAATACCCACCACCTGGCTCCCCCAACCTCCCACCCCCCGCCCCTTCAAAACCCTCAGGTTGTTTTTCAGAGTCCACAGTCTCTCATGGTTCATCTCCCCCTCCAATTTCCCTCCACTCCTTTCTCCTCTCCATCTCCCCATGTCCTCCATGTTATTTGTTATGCTCTGCAAATAAGTGAAACCATATGATAATTGACTCTCTCTGCTTGACTTATTTCACTCAGCATAATCTCTTCCAGTCCTGTTCATGTTGCTACAAAAGTTGAGTATTCATCCTTTCTGATGGAGGCATGATATTCCATAGTGTATATGAACAACATCTTCCTTATCCATTCGTCTGTTGAAGGGCATCTTGGTTCTTTCCACAGTTTGGCGACCGTGGCCATTGCTGCTATGAACATTGGGGTACAGATGGCCCTTCTTTTCACCACATCTGTATCTTTGGAGTAAATACCCAGTAGTGCAATTGCAGGGTCATAGGCAAGCTCTATTTTTAATTTCTTAAGGAATCTCCACACTGTTCTCCAAAGTGGCTGCACCAACTTGCATTCCCACCAACAGTGTAAGAGGGTTCCCCTTTCTCCACATCCTCTCCAACACACGTTGTTTCCTGTCTTGCCAACTTTGGCCATTCTAACTGGTGTGAGGTGGTATCTCAATGTGGTTGTGATTTGAATCTCCCTGATGGCTAGTGATGATGAACATTTTTTCATGTGTCTGATAGCCATTTGTATGTCTTCATTGGAGAAGTGTCTGTTCATATCTTCTGCCCATTTTTTGATATGATTATCTGTTTTGTGTGTGTTGAGTTTGAGAAGTTCTTTATAGATCCTGGATATCAACCTTTTGTCTGTACTGTCATTTGC
>PISX010020496.1:0-14750 GCA_004024625.1 Mellivora capensis | reverse complement strand
AATGGAATATATATATAGAGAGAGAGGGAGAGAATCATGTTTCTGTCACCATTTTAGCCCTATATAAACTAGCTTATAGTCACTTACCAAGTGATTTTTAATACCCAATTCATACCTGTAAAAGCCTACACATCTATGAAAGATTCCTTCATTTATTTTCATAATCAACTTTAATGTATTATGATATTTATAAAAGATCTAGAACAGAACACCAAATTATATCTCATCCTATAAAATTTTTAAAAAATTCAACTAACAGCAGTTACTTGAAAACCTTGTTCAAAACAAATTAGGTGAGAGCTGTAAGTAGTCAATATCCTTAGCAATACGCCTAGATTGGTTCTAAACTATGATGAATTTCCACTATATATTGTTCTCTATTTCCTTACACTCAGGATATTTGGGGCTTTTGGTATATAAAGCTGGTGTAAGACTCTTGGCTGAACAATTAATCATAAAAGCAAAAACTGTTTTTAAATCCCCTTGGAAATATAAAACTTAAATTACAGTTAATTCCACATTTAATTTAGTTATATGTCATTTAAATCTATGATGCCATCGATTACATGATGCATGATTATTCTATGTCATAAGAAAGAACAAAACATTGCCAATTATAATTGTACAATATCTTTGACTATAAGATATATCCCAATTTCAGAGATTTTAAAGTGGGGGAAATGTCTATCTGAATCAATAAGTTGTTGACTGGTATTTAGGGTAGTTATAACCAGGGTGGCCAAATATTTTTTTTTTCTACTAGAGAAAGAGTGAGAGCAAATTAATTTCTTGAGTAAGCTACTACTTAGTAAGAATGCTCTTGTGACACTACAGATTATCAAACCCTACACCAGACACAAGGCTAATTGTGGAATAATCCTAGAATGAAATAATTCTGACTTGCATGAGCCATACAGTTAACCATGATCCACAAGGACAAGATCTACAAGAAATCGGTCTGGATATAAAAGAAATTACATTTTAGCTACAGTCTTTTGAAGGAAATACCATGCTTCCAACAAAGTATTATCTTAGGATAATACTGGTTCTTCTTAAATTTATGAAGTGATCGATTTTCTCAAATTGCTTTTATCAGAATTTTGAATTTTCACAAAATGGCTTTGTCTAATGAAAATATTCACCAATATGATCTTCTATATCCAATTTTACTTCATGCTGTGCTCTAATGGGAAGCTAGAAAATGTCATCCTAAAAACTGTTTTGACAAATAGCAGGTAAATCGCATAACATAAGCAAGATAATACTTAAAATGGGAGAGGATCTGGCAGCCAAATAGCCAAGAAAGAAAAATGAAAAGTACCAGTATGAAGACTGAAAGCATTTACAGAATTTCAAGAATGTGTGACTAGATCTTTCAAAATGGGAATTATAAACAATAAGAAATGTCATGCAGCAATTTCATTTTATGTAGAACCATGTAAGTAAATATACCATTTGATTTAATAATGAAGATATGAAAAAGATAAACTGTTAACAAAATATAGTCTGCCATATTCCTTTTGATAATGGTGTATACATTTTAAAAGGAGAAAGTCAATAGATGTAAGATTAAAAAACATTATTCATCTCATTCTCTCAGCAGGGTGACTAAGCCTGCTGTCACCAAACATGTTACCTCCCTGTTCCCTGATGGAGTCCCTTTAATAGGATGAGACGAATGCAAGTGTTTAACTATTTTAACATATCAACAACAGAAAATAAAAGCAGCTATTGAAACATGATCTGGCTTCCCACTAATTGAATATGTGTATGTCTTTAGACAGACAAGCACTGATGCCTAGAATTTTTATAGTGCCATAGGAATCAAGGTTTACCAATTAAAAAGCAAATTAGGTTCCATACCATGGAGGTCTCTTGATCCTTAGCCAATCCCTCATAAACAGAAGTGTTTCACACTGGTCAAGGAGTCCGTGCATGTTAATTTTAAATGTACGCTGAATCTAAATCATGATTTCAAAAGTTCACCACTTTCTGACCAATGTTGGTTCAAACACAGGAAAGCACTAAAATTATGACTAGGTCTCACTGCCTTGGACATGCCTATAGTAATGTGAGAGCCTCTAGAATCCAGAAAACCTGTCTGGAATGCAAGACCCCTTACTATAAAGTCTACAGCCTTTTTGTTCTCTAAAGCACCCACAAACGAATGAAGTATCATTTGGGAACAGTCTCTTAGAAAAAGCCAGAGCATCAGTTCTACAAATGAGCTACTTCCAAATTTCCAAAGTTTTGGCCCTGAATTACCCATAAGTCAAAATGGAAAATAAAACTCCCTCTAGTCCCCATTCTTTAATTTACTTCTCTTTTTTCCCAGTCTGTTCTTTTTTCATTGGCTCCCTTTGCCTAAGTTTCCCAATTTTTTTTTTACCCAATCTCTCCTCACAGAGAACAACTTGATAAACTTTTGCCAAGTAAGGACCTAACAAATTATTTCTTCTAGTAACATGTAGATTTCAAAAGAGGATGGTCTAAAGGATTAATAATGTATCACTAACACTGGGATTTCTGGAGATGGCTTTTAGATAACAAAGAACAAAACTTAGCCTCATTTATATAAAGTTGAACCGTATCTCATATTTTACATGCCTCAACTATGTTTCCTCCAGATTTCATGACCTATTATTAAGAATTTCACATGGAAATGTGTAGAATTTTCCAGATTAGATAGGGAAGAAAGTATTCACATGTACAGTTTCATGAAATTCACATGGTTCAGTACAAAAGGAGTTTGGTATTAGGGAACAATTTCCAATTCCAACAAGTAGTTCTACAGAATTTTAACACCCATTATTATAAATGTTTTCATTCTGTCTAATAAGCGGATGAGGTAATGAGAATAACAGCCTTTCATCAAGCATGATGTAATTTCCTTTTTACTCTCATATCCTTTAAAGTAGGGGTTATGGCCTGGGGGCACCTAAGAATGTATGGCCAAAGGCAAAAAAAAAAAAAAAGTTTTGTGGTTTATAATGCTTTAACATTGATTATATGTTTTTAGTCAAAATTTTCCTTTAAAGTAGCCCTAATTTGTGGCCACAATTCTGGATTTTCAGTCTTCATACCAAGGAAGAAAGGAAGGAAGGAAGAGGGGGGAGGGAGAAAGAAATGAAGAAAGAAAAAAGGAGAAGGAGGAAGGGGAAAAGGTGAAGGAGGTTGAAGAAGGGGAGTGACGCCTTTCTCTTGTACAAAAGAATCTCTTTCTTGAATATCAAAACTGGCCAAGTCAACAAACTCCATTGTCGAAGTTTATACCGGGGTATGGGGCAACCACGAGGTTTCTCCACTGAAAACAACTTTGCCACAAATTGAACCTCAGCCTCTTCAAAAGGTGGTTCCCAGTCCTAGATACACATTCAAATCACCTGGTCAGGTATAACACTGTCAGATGTGCTGGACACTGGCCTGGAGGCAGCCTGGACATTAGGAGGCTGGAGAGCTCCCCAGGGATTTGTAACTGCAGGTACTCAGCATTCATCCAAGGACTGAAGACAGAGCTATCCTGGCCCCTGTTTGAGCTGACTGACGGAGCTTGATAGATGGAGCCCCAGCCTCAGGGTGCTGAATCTTCCTAGCATCCGGTGGTGTTTACTCAGTGAAATAGGAACAATAGTAGAAGCAGTTTTATATGGTAGCTTTGTGACCCACTAATCAATTCCTCTCTCTCTCTCTCTCTGTCTCATTCTCTCTCTCCTGACTCATGCTGCAGTAGAGGAAGACACAAACAGCCCAGCCAATAAAGGACCATTGCCACCGGATCGCCTTTCTTTGACTATGGTAGAGAACCTTTCAGAAATGCAGACCACGCAGGAACAAGGCTGCCATCTGGCGGCCTTCCTGGCCATCTCACACTTCTTTTTCCAAAAAGAAATATGAATGACAATCATTACCCTCCATTTCATTTGCATACTAGACACACAAGCTTAAATATTCCCCCTCTGCTGGGGGTGCTTTGCAGAGACAGGCAGAACCTGAAGGGAGGGGAGAGCTAGCACTCTCTGCAGATAAAGTGGAACACACACCTTTAAACATTTTTCATCCACAGGTCTGTCTTCAAAGTTCATTTTAAAGGACTTTCAGGAGATAGGTTAGCTCAAATGGGGCTGAGAGCTTTGTTACCTAGAAAGATTTAATACAGCAGTTCTCAAAGAATTTGCATTCCTAACATATTCCCAGGTGAGTTGCTGGTCCGACTGCACCTTTGAGGACCACTTGACAAACTGTAAAAAAATTAGTTAACTGTTAGCATTTCCTGATCTAATAAACCTAGCTGAGACAAGACTTGGTGAAATATCCATACACTGGGGCAGCAGCCAGGGTCAAAAGATGACGTCACTTTGGGATTATTTGTAGATATCAGTGGACTAGCATAAAGGATCCAAAAATACCAGCAAAGAAGTGGTCTAGATGAAGATTGGCCAAAAAAAGGCTTCTTCATTATTTGACCTATGACCTCTAGGGGCCTCTGGGAATGTGTGGCCTCTTACCCAAATCTCAAATCATCCCAGTCCATTGAGTTTAGCAGGGAACAGACCTGATTTGCAAGCCAAAATGACAAACTACAATAGTTTGTCAATACAATAAAATACTATAAAACTGATGGTTTTATAGAGACATAGCAACTAAAGATATATTGGTTTGCATTCCAATATCGCCATCTAGTGGGAATCTTGTTTTACACCAAACAGCCTAAAATGGTAGTGATTTACTTTTTGACAGGAAGAGGGCCTCACCATTTACTAATTGTGATACAATCCGGAAGGGCAAGTAAACAAAAAACAGTAAATCGAGGCTATGTGAAAGACATTTTTGCAATCATGCATATGTGTTCTATGAAAACAGAGCAAAGCTATTAGCTGAGAAACCTACATACACAGAGAAATGAGTACAACTAACTTTTCCAGAATATACAGGTAAGAATAGGTACTGAAAACGGGTAAATTATATCAAACATTATGCTCATGTGTTGTCTTAATATGCTAATGCCTGAAACTTCCTCATAGTAACCGATAAATAATTGTGAAAATAAGAAAAAGAAGCTCAAGTTCTGCATAACTTGTAAAATTCATACGATTCTATACATGTATGTGTATATATAATTCATGTAATGATTCACATAACCACATACCTTATTAAACAGTTCGATAAAATGAATTATCTATTCTCTATTATGGACCCCAGGAAGAGACAGAGTAAGAAGGAAAAGAGATACTAAGTCACTGCTGCTAGCCCTGAGTAAAGATTAAAAAGGAAAAAAAAATTTAAATTCAAGATGTTAAAAGTCTGCCACACTGGCCTAGAATTCTGTTCTAGGTGAGCTGATAGTTTAAGGGTAACTATTTGCTGAACATTCAGTTAAACATTAACTAGATGCAATTTTATTTTTTCTAAACATTACTCTAAATGTGATTAGTTGATGGCTGCTTTCCTGCCTCTGAACTTCTCAGGCAGATTCCATCAATGTTTGATCATCTCCAAGATTAAAAAATATTTAAAAATTTGGGTGGCTCAGTGGGTTAAAGCCTCTGCCTTCCACTCAGGTCATGATCTCAGGGTCCTGGGATCGAGCCCCACATCGAGCTCTCTGCTCTGCAGGGAGCCTGCTTCCCTCTCTCTCTCTCTCTGCCTGCCTCTTTGCCTGCTTGTGATCTCTGTTTTAAAACCTTTAAAAAAAAATGTGTGTATATATATATATATATATATATAATTTTACCTAGTCTAAGCTAGTGAAACTGGTGATGCACAGGGGTCTCATCTGACCCTCCTGCTCTGACTCCAATGTTATGAAGCCAAACTTGGAACTTGTTAGAAATGCAAATTCCCAGGCCCAAGTCAAGTGGAAAACTTTCCTCTCAGCATGTGTCATATGCAATCAAATGCAGAGTCTTCCATTTTGTGTTTTAAAAAATAACATACAGTTGCCTTGATACTACACTGCTTGGTCCCAAAGTCCTTGTCAGGTATTTTTATAAATATGATCAATAAGATTTTTCCTAGGTCATATTTCCTACCTCAAGTGAGATTTCAGTATGTCCAAGATTTTTTAAATTACATTTAAGAAAGTACATGTAACTCTATAGAGAACCCCCGAATATATTTCAGTACCTTCAACTAAGGTTTTATTAAATTGTGTTTCTATTTCATGTATCAAAAATCCCTGTTCTAATAAATCTTCATTGAATTTTATATGTGCCCAGCGCTCTGCTTTGAATGAAAGAGAAGTATCTTAGGTTGGGCTCCCAAGAGGCAGACTCTGAGATGAAGATTCATGAACAAGTGATTTATTAAGGAGGAGCTCCCAAGAGAAATCAGTAAGGGAGAAGGGGAAGCAGAATAGTGAGAAGCCATGCAAGGATGTGTTTCAGACTAAGTCTCACGGAGGGTACCCTTAATCCTGCAGGAAACCTGACATTTATTCAAACAAAACAAAGGAGCTGGGCTTCCTTTATTCCCAAGCACATGACTCATGAGATAAGGAGCCTGAGGTTGGCCTGGCAAAGAAGTCCAGGTGCCAGCCACTGGAATTAAATCCATGCCAAGGCTGCAGGAGGAGCCAAAAGATATACAAGAGGATCTGGGTAGAGCACCAACAGTCTATTCTTTAATCAGCATAAAATGTATTTGCTTTCCACTGGCATATTACATTCTATGTGAATAACAGATAATAAGAACAGTAATAATAACAGATGATAATATTAACAACTGAAGACCAAAGATCAAATATAGCCAAGTACTAAGTTAAGGTGCAGCTGACACACATTATAGCAAACCAAAATGCAGTGGTTCCCAAAACTCTACTGCACACTGAAATCACTTGGGGATCTAAAATACACTGAGGGAGGCACCTGGGGGGCTCATTGGGTTAAAGCCTCTGCCTTTGGCTCTGGTCATGATCCCAGGGTTCTGGGATGGAGCCCCACATCTGGCTCTCTGCTCAGCAGGGAGCCTGCTTCCCTTCCTCCTCTCTCTCTGCCTGCCTCTCTGCCTGCTTTGATCTCTGTCTGTCAAATAAATAAATAAAATCTTTAAAAACAAAATAAAATAAAATACACTGAGGGCTGGCTCCTGACACCAAGGCATTCTGGTTTATTAGGTATGGGGTGTTACCTGGGCATCAGAATTCTGAAAAACACTCCCACCTCCAGGTGATTCTAATCTTCAGGAAAGTTTGGGAACCACAGCAAGAGAAAGCAGTGTGCATTGTTTCGAATTGGGGAAGAGACATCAGGAAAGCAGGGAGGCTTGAACTGGGTCTTAAAATTGAGGAAGCAAGAAATAAAAATGGGCTGACACTACTGGAAAGAGATGCAGTGTAAGTTAAAAGATAAGAATTAGAATGACTAATAAAGGAAAATAAGGAAACCAACTTGAAAAGTTCTTGCCAAGACTAGGGAAAACAAGGTTTCACAGATAAAGTGAATCCCTATTACAGCTGGTCCAGAAGCCAAGTAAAATATTTTAAACTTGACCTAGTGGGTGACCACTGTAGAATTTTTAATAGAGGATGAAGTGATAAAAGTGGTGTTTAAAGAAAACCATTCCAGCAACAATACAAAAGACAGATTCAAATTGCAAGAGACTTGAGTCATTGAGGTCTGCTGAGAGGCCGTTTCAGTAATCCTGGTATTTGATAGGGTCTTCATTAGGGCAAGAGCTGTCAGAATTGAAAGGAAGGCACAAATAAGGAAGTGTATTTTAAAGAAAAGAGAGGTCTTGGATCTTGGATATAGAAGCCAAAAAGATGAAGGAATTAAAGAGAAATCCAAATTTAATAGGGAATGGGAAGTAGAAACATGTGTTTTTTCCACGTGTATATTAACCCCCAGCCCACTTTAAAATGGTCTGGGGGGTATGAGGCAGGTTTTGTTCTATTTAAGATGTCAACGTAGTATAAGAGAAAAAAGACACCAAATCCTTTCCTTTAAATGAATAATAATAATAATTGCATTGTGAATATAACACCAAATATTCTCAAGGAAAATTGTTAAGAAAGTTTTTTTCTGCCCTCCCTCCATGTATACCCTCCATGGAAAAGAAGGAGAAAATCAGGTGGGAAGAAGAGGTCTTAGGCACTCAGAGTACAGACTTGGGACACTGTCCATTCCCATTTCTCTGCCTCTTCCACATTCCTCAGTTCTGTGGGTCAAAAAGAGTAAAAAGATGTACAACCCTCCTTTATTATGAGGGACCCAAGGATAGAGTGGAAGGGTACCCTCTTTTTGCCCCCCATGATACATCAAGGCTTGTGATATCTCAGTCACATGGCTTTAGATGATGTTCCTCTATCTCTACAGCCCTGCAGAGGGGTTCTCAAGAAATTGAAGTTATTTGAATTGTTGGCCCAAAGCAGTGTCAGATATGGTGATAAAAAAATACGGCAGCAGAAAGTGACATTGGACCCTCAGTTCACACACTGTGGCATACCCCCAGAAACATCTCAGCAAAAGAAAGAACTGATATTGATAATCAAAGCTGATGTCAAGAGGATTAAAAACCTCAGCCAATTACAGCTGGGGGCAGATCAAGACTGAGAGATACAGATGCCTCCCACCAATAATGCATCCTCTGCAGTGAAGGGAAAGAGTAGGAAATACCAAATATGTAAAAGTATAATATAAATATATATATATATACATATATATATATATATGTAAATAACATAAATATTGAATATACATGACTGGGAGATCACTGAATTTGATTGAGTTTAACAATTAAGAAATCATTAAAGTGACTGAGTTTTCCTAGAAGTGATTGGGTTGCTTTGTTACTATGAGAAGGAATAATGCATGAGATGAAAATATAATTACGTTTTCATTATAGGAAAATAATGTTATATTTTACACATCTGAATTTTCACCCTTTGAAAATCATACTGACTTCATAAGGTTTTCAGCTAATATGACAGGAAGAATGGTGGCGCCAAGATGATGAATCTTGCTTGGGGGCATGTCAATTTTAAGTAACAAGACAGGCAGTAGAAAATACGCTGTAGGTTGCTGGAATGCAAAACTAGAGCCATCCTACAAGATATAGGCAAAGTTATAGGTTCATTCAGTAGTTATTAGAATGGAGGTGATAATTCCAGCCAGGGTGAATTTGCAAAGAAAAGCAAAGAGGCAAAAGCTCTGAACCTCCGAATCGCTCCTTTAGGACATAAAACTGGGCTTTACATTTTAAATATTGGTGGAATTATTGAAGTATATAAAAGGACATGACATAAAATGTACACATTTTTTTCCTGTCTTTTTCACTATCTGATTTAATTGAATAAATCATAGGAGTTTAGTAGGCTTGTATTTTTCAACTATTTATTTTATATATTTATATCAAATGTGAGTACATGGAGTAGGAAAGAAATCTCAGAAATGAAAATGCAGATTTCTAAAATACATGAAAAAGGTTGAGAGATAAGGTTTAGAAAATTTCCCACAATAAAGAGGAAAAACAAAACAAAACAAAATCCAAAAGGGAGAAAATAAGAGAAAAATGATTGGAGATGTTTATAAACAAGTCCCAGGAGGTCCAACATCCAAAGAATAGGAGTCATAAAGAGAGAGAAATAAGAGAAGAGAGAAGAAAGAAGAGAGGAGAGGAGAGGTGAAAAGAGAAGAGAAGTGGGGGGAAGGGGAGAGGGAGGAGGGGAGGGGAGCAGGAGGGGAGAAGAGATGGGGGAAGGGGAGAAGATAGAAGAGTAAAAATTATTTTAAGAAATAATACAATTTTCCAAAGTAGTTTCTTGAGCGAATAATATTACATGTTTGTGGTATGATAATCTCTATTTATTGATTTTTATTTCACAAAATCCAGCCACTGACAAGTCATAGAAGATATCATTTTAATTCTAGAATAGAGCATAAATCCTATGAACCTTGACAATGTTTATACTGTAATTTAATTCTGACAGTTTGAGATGTGAGGACAGAAGAAGAGACCCAATATAAGTGTTGGAACCCAGCTGTCTTCACATTAAATAGCACAGAGGAAAGAGAAATTATTTCAAGATAACAGACTACAAAACAAAGTTTTAAGAATATTATTAAAAGTCTTACTTAATAGTAACCAACAGAAACCCTAGAAATAAGATTATATCTGACAAATATGGGAGGCAGAGAAGATGGAGGGGGTAATACTGTGTGGCTGAGCAAAATTTCTATGACAGGTAGCCTCCAAGACAGTCCCCAATGATCCCTGCCTCTTGGTATCATAATCCTCTATGTAATTCCATCCACTTGAGTGTAGACTGGACTTAATGACTCACTTTAAACAAACAGAATATAAGAAAAGTGATAAAAGGTCACTTCCTAGATTAGGTTATAAAGAGACTTCGGCTCCATCTAGGGGACTCAAGCTATCTCCTTCTCATTTTCTCTGAGAGAGGACAGCTATCGTGTTGTAGTTCCCTGATGACATGGAACTGAGTGGGGCACCCAGACTTTTGAGGGACTGAATCCTACATAACAACCATGCAAGTAATCTTGGAAGTAGATCCTTCTTTGGTTGAAAGTTCAGATGAGAATGCAGCTCAAGCTGACACCTGGATTTCACCCTTATGAGAACTCGGAGATGAAGAACATAGAGCTAAGTCAAGCCTTGACTCCTGACTCCTTGACTATGAACTATACTAAAAATGGAATTATTGATTAAGAAGAAAAGTCAAGGGGCACCTGGGTGGCTCAGTGGGTTAAGCCTCTGCCTTCAGCTCAGGTCATGGTCTCAGGGTCCTGGAATCGAGCCCCGCATCGGGCTCTCTGCTCCGCGGGGAGCCTGGTTCCCCCTCTCTCTCTGCCTGCCTCTCTGCCTGCTTGTGATCTGTCAAATAAATAAATAAAATCTTTAAAAAAAAAAGAAGAAAAATCAAAAAAGCCATCCAAGAATGAGAAAAATATGTGCAAAAATAAGAAAGTTATTAAAGCAAAGATAATAGACAAAAAAAACAACTTAAAAAATAGGTATTTTCAAGGACAAATGAGAACAAATGGAGTCAAAGCAATACTCAATGAAGGGAAGAACATTTTCCTGAACAATAAAAAAGATCTGAGCCTGTAGTTCAAAAAAGCTCAGGATGTTGTATACAACACTGATGAAGAGAGACCCATACTTAGGAATCACCAGGAAAAATCATTTCAGGGATGAAGGGGGGAAGGTCTATAAATATTCAGGAAGAACACATAGAATCAAATTTTTAAAAATGAATAAAACTCATTCTCCTCTCAGACAAAGGTCACTAGAAGAATGAAGTAATGTCTATAGAGTTTTGAAGAAAAAGTGGCTATGTTATAAGGTTGTGCGTGAGCATAAGCGCCTGGTAGGCACCACAAGACATAAAGGGGCTATGAAAATAAACAACCCATTAACTCCTGGCTTTAAAAAATATGCAGAGATAGGGGCTCCTGGATGGCTCAGTCAGTTAAATGGCTGCCTTCAGCTCAGGTCATGATCCCAGGGTTGGGATTGAGCCCTGCATCCGGCTCCCTGCTCGACGGGAAGCCTGCTTCTCCTTCTCCTACTACCCCTGCTTATATTCCCTCTCTCACTTTCTCTCTCTCTTTCTCTGTGCCAAATAATTAAAATCTTTAAATAAATAAATAATAAAAAATATGCAAAGATAAACTTTACCCAATTAAATAATCAATAAAAATATTTATTCAATAATAAGAAAAGTGGTATACAAAAGGTTTGTGGGAAAACATTTTTATTGGTTAAATAAGTGGGATGAAATCTAAATAATAATATGTTAATATTCAACAATGTGAAATCTTCATTGTTCATTCATAGCAATAGTTTCAAAAGTAATTTCATTTTTACTGAATTTGATGAAGACATTGTATTCTAGAAGGTCTTTGAAAAAGTGAAAGAGAACCAGTAAAATAATTTATCAGTTAAATTTTACTGTATGACAAACCACTCTAAAGCTCACTGAGCTAAAACAACATTTAGTTCATGATTCTGTGGGCAAGCAATTTAGATTGTGTTCTGGCAGTCAGTTGTTCTTTTCTCAGCTAGCATCATTAATCCATATGTGATCAGCTGTCAGGTGGCCTGGGAACTAATGAGTTTAGGATGGTTTCTGTTGGGACAGCCCATATTTGCTTCATGTTGTCACCTATGTTCCAGTATGCTAGACTACGCTTTCTCACATAGCAATAGGAGGAAGTTTTTAAGAAACATGCAAGGCCTCCTCAGGTCCAGGCCCAAAACATGATTACACTTTGCATTTTGTTGGTCAAAGCAAATTACAAAACCAGCCCAGACTTGAGGGATAGAAAAATTGACTCTAACTTGTGAAATTCTCAAAATTACCATTGCAAAGGGCCATGGAGACAAAAGGGAAATAATTGTGGCCAATTCTGCAAATAATCTAGCACACCCTGATGTCTGGCCTCAATTATTCACATTCATCCAACAGGCAAAATATACTCAATTGCCCTCACCCCATACAACCCAAAGTCTAATCTAATCACTGCATTATGCTTAAAGCTCAGAATTTTAAGATCTACATCTGTCTGCATGGAGTTCTTCTTGACCTAGAGACCTCTGATCTAAAAAGACAAGTTTATCTATCCCCTAAACAACAACCTACAACAGCGAAATAGAGCAGGATAACCACAACAGACACTTCCATTAAAAAGAGAGAGAGGGGGGCGCCTGGGTGGCTCAGTGGGTTGAGCCCGCCTATGCCTTCAGCTCAGGTCATGATCTCAGGATCCTGGGATCCAGCCCCACATCCGGCTCTCTGCTCAGCAGGGAGCCTGCTTCCCCCTCTCTCTCTGCCTGCCCCTCTGCCTACTTATGATCTCTCTCTCTGTCCAAAAAAAAAAAAAAGAAAAGAAAAAAGAAAGAGAGAGAGAGAGAGGATCAAGGATACGTAACAGTTATAGTCCATACAAATTCTGAAATCCAGCAACTGTTTCTAGGATACCCTACTCAGAGGTAGGAAATGTTCCTTGATTAAGTCTCAGTTTTGATCCCAAGTAGCTTCTGGATAAGTTTTTCTTTATGACTCTTGGTCCCCACCTTAGATGTCTTTTCTTTTTTTAGTCTTGCCACATCACCTTGAATACAAGCCTGCTTGATAACATTGTGGCCCTGATGCTTCTTTTATCACAACAGCTGACTCCCTGAAAATCTTCAGAAGAACCACATTGTGAATGCATAAAGTCCACGAGAGCCATCAAAATTCACTCTAAATTGCTGACCCACAGAATCTGAGTTAAATAAATGCTGCTTTAAGCCACTTAATTTTCAGGTAGTTTGTCACCCCAAAATAATTCATAAAGTTTTTAAAAATAGTATTCCTACTACAGAAGATAAAGCCAAAAAATCATAGTCTTTATAATTGAGATGATAAAGCCAAAAGGAACTTAAAAATGAGATGACAGCATCAGTGTATTGTTCATACCAAATAAAAGAGTTAATCCCTCAGGTAAAGAAAATGCTCTCATTAAGTTCAAAACAAATTTCAACTACATGTGGCAACAAGAAACATCTAAAATGACATGATAGAGAACTGTCCAAAATAAAATAGTGAAAATATTATTAGGCAAATAGAAGCAAAAATAAATAGGTGGTCGAATTATTATTATGTAATTAAAGACCCAAAGCATTGCAATGGTCTCTTTATTTTTTAGAAAAAATAAATCAATTAAGAAATACATAAATGTTGTGAATCATTATTACTGAATATCATCAAAATATATAAATATTATGAATACAAAATATTCATTTTGTAATAAGATATTTACAAATTTTTTAACTTGAATCCTATTAAAAGATTGAATGATTTAGAATACAATATCCTATATAAAGAAAGCATATAAAGAATACATTATTCTCAAGCATCCCTAAGACATGTCTAAAATTTGATCACATAGAAGATCAATCTAGAAGTTAGAAAAAAATCCCCAAAATAAAAAATTTCAATGGCTCATTTTCTGAACCTATGGCTGGGGCCCTTAATCGGAAGTCTATTTATAGGCTTCGGTAAATCCGTGTACTCCTGACACAGCATTTTGTGTTTATAAGCATTTTTCTCAGTACTGAGTGCATAGTATTCATCAATTTTCCAAAGGGCTCCAATCTCTCATAAAAATTAAATTAGGAAGCAATAATACAATTTTAAGTGAAATACTAAAACTCAGTCACACAAAACTGGCTTTTTTTTTTTTTTATAAACATATAATGTATTTTTATCCCTAGGGGTACATGTCTGTGAATCGCCAGGTTTACACACTTCACAGCACTAATCATAGCACATACCCTCCCCAATGTCCATTACTTCACCCCCCTCTCCCGATCCCCCTCCCCCCAGCAACCCTCAGTTTGTTTTGTGAGATGAAGAGTCACTTATGGTTTGTCTCCCTTCTGATCCCATCTTGTTTCTTTTCTTCTTTTCCTAACCCCCCCCAACCCCCCATGTTGCATCTCCACTTCCCCATATCAGGGAGATCATGTGATAGTTATCTTTCTCCGATTGACTTATTTCACTAAGCATGATACCTTCTAGTTCCATTCACGTCATCCCAAATGGCATGATTTCATTTCTTTTGATGGCTGCATAGTATTCCATTGTGTATATATACCACATCTTCTTTATCCATTCATCTGTTGATGGACATCTAGGCTCTTTCCATAGTTTGGCTATTGTAGACATTGCTGCTATAAACATTCGGGTGCACGTGCCCCTTCGGATCACTACGTTTGTATCTTTAGGGTAAATACCCAGTAGTGCA
>PISX010020495.1:0-35687 GCA_004024625.1 Mellivora capensis | reverse complement strand
AGGGACGCCTGGGTGGCTCAGTTGGTTGGACGACTGCCTTCGGCTCAGGTCATGATCCCGGAGACCCGGGATCGAGTCCCGCATCGGGCTCCCAGCTCCATGGGGAGTCTGCTTCTCCCTCTGACCTTCTCCTCGCTCATGCTCTCTCACTGCCTCTCTCTCAAATAAATAAATAAAATCTTTAAAAAAAAAAAAAAAATGGTAAAGGCTTATTGTAAGAGGATACCAGAGTATTAGGAGGAAACTGGGAATTAGAGAGGTAGAAAGGAGGCTTATTACCTGCCTTATGGGTCAGAGAAGATGCCCCTGAGGAACCGAAGTTTAAAGCCAGATCTCAGAGATGAGTTAGAAAAGACTGGTGATCAAGGAGGGTGGGGATCCAGGTAGAAGAATGAGTATATGTGAAATCTTCCAGATGAAAGCAATAGAGGGTACTGAAATTAATTCAGTATAGCTGGAGGGTAGAACATAAGACAAGTGAAAGAGCAGGAGCCAGATAATAAAAGGTGTTAGAAGCTAGGGGAAAGAGTCTGAACTAAAAAAAAACCTAAGGACAACAAGGACCAAAGTTGGGATAGGATTTGCATTGGGGAGACCACTGACTACCATGTGAAGAAAGGGCTGAGGGACGGCAAGTGGAGGCAGAGAACCAATTGTGAAACTAATCTTGTCCAGGTGAGAGATGATGGGAGTCTCAAAGCAGTGCAGTAGGAGAGCAACAGATGGCTAGATGTTATTTAAAAGATAAAATTAATAGGATTTGGTGATCCGATGTGGGAGAGAGAAAAGGTAGTGGGTAGAGAAAGGGACAAAGAACAACTGCTGGTTTCTGGCTCAGACATTGGTGGTACCATTTATGTAGTCCGGCAAAGCTGAAGGAGCTGTGGTAAGGATGATACATTTTGGATGTGATGTGTCTGAGGTGTCAATGACACATCTACGAAGTGTTGAGTAGGCAGCTGGATATAAATGCCTTTAACCAGAAGATAAATTTTAGCACAAATTAAAGCTTGGGTGAGACTGCCCAGAAAGCCTGTACAGAAGAGAAGAGCCAGGGCCTACCCTGGAGGAACAAAAGCATTTAAGGGACACAACTCCCTCATTTCTACTTTCACCCATGCCATGCCTTCCCAACCATTCCTTTACCACCCAAAAGATCATCTATACTTCAGGACCCCATGAAATTCCATTCTTCCACAAAGTATTTCTAAATACCCCAGTTCAAAATGTATTCATCTCTTTATCATATAATCTGGAATCTGTCTACAAGTTGTTAATGACATCTTTTAAAAAGATTTTATTTTTAAGTAATCTCTACATCCAGTGTGGGGTTCCAACTCACAACCCTGAGATCAATAGTCTCATGGTCCACTGACTGAGACAGGCAGGTGCCCCAGTAACAATTTCTTAAGTAACACTCTCTCCAGTGTTATTATGGAAAGAAAGACTGCCACAGCAAACCTGGCTAAGAATCAGATGGCCCAGTCTGTTACAGGTTAGCCATTATCAAGTCACCTAATTTTCAAATGAGTTAATAACCGTGGCCATATAAGACACAGAGGGTACAAGATCAAAAGAAATGATGCAGACAAAAACACTCCAAAAAAAACAAGCACATGTTTACATAAGACTTTGCGAGCCTTTTCCTTCTTTTCCCTACCTCAGTGCCTTGGGGCCTGTCAGATAAAAGCAAGTGCATACTTGATTATTTCTACCTACCATATCTTCCAAAATACTCACCAAGCAAAAAGCCCATGAAAAATCTGCAGTAGCCTCTGATAGCATGAAGACATTACGTGGTACTCCTGAACTTTCATTCTTGGGCCGTCAACTACACCTTGGTTCTCAGCAGCTAAGCACTGAAAAGGAAAAATGCTTTTAGGACCGTTGTTTTGGCAATTGCCCTAATTTTTCCTTCAGTATTTCTCAGCCAAAAATGAAATCTCTATTCACTTAGTAATTTCTAAATTTCTTTCTTTTTTTTTTTAAGATTTATTTACCCATTTGAGAGAGAGCACACGTATGCATATGAGTTGGGGGAAGGCAGAGAGAGAGAATCTTCAAGCATATTCCCTACCAAGTGCAGAACCCTACACAGGCCATCCCAGGACCCATGAGATTATGACCTGAGCTGAAACCAAGAGCCAGACACTCAACCAACTGAGCCACCTAGGCATCCCAGTAATTTCTAAATTTCTATAATGTTAAGATAGGCTGCTGACCTGAAAATAGTTGTGAATGTTCTCTAGATGGTTACACATTGGAGCCAGCAGTTGAACAATATTATGAACAACTTCTTGAGCAGATCTTTGATGGAGATGTGAGAATCCAATATTCCGGTTTCCTTTACTCTATAATAAATTCAGAATTACTGGGGAAGAAAGTGCTGGATAACTTCTCTGAAATAGAGTTTGTTAAGGACTTTGTCAGACCTGGGTCACAAGGCAGAAGTGGACAGAAGAAATGGTTGCTTGCCTAAAACTCTATTCTGATAGAGGGATCTTGCTCATCTTCAATTTACCAAGAGGTTGCCTTTTATGAAATATTTGACTGAGAAGTACAGACCCGTAATTACTAATTAAATAAAGCTCACACAAAAATAGAAATCATTTAGACTGATAAAAACATCAAGCAAGTAGTGAATACAAAAAAAATCAAATAACTGGATATATTAATGTTTAAATGTTTACACCTAAAACTTTCATGTTCTGTTGTCAGCATCATCCCACTGCTTCAACAGATGCTACATGCACATTTGTACATTTATACAAACATGAGATTCTGGCCTTCTCTAGATAGCCAACTACTACTATACGGAGGCTTGGGTACAGGCTCAGTTTGGGAGGGTTTTAAAAGCAAAACCCCAGTAGAGAACAGGATTCAGAAATGCTCAGAAAACTTGGAAATATATATCCTGTTGGAGGTGGTTTTGATTTCTCTGTTTCAGAGTTTCTTTCTAAAGCAAGGTGGATGGGCTCTGGAAATGAGGCTGGCACCATCATTGTGATCCAACATGATGCCAGAGAAAGTGACAAACTTGTTCATTAGACCTCCTTGTTTCCAAATTCATTAAGGCCAGGACTTGTGCTTCTACCTATACTAACCTTGAGGAAGGGGATTCTCCTGGCAACAGAGGGTGTCAGCATATTCTCCAGTTTTTGGGAGAGATCTTCCAGCAAGAAAAGCAGCTCAGGGGGCTGAAGTTGCACAATTTCTGTAGCCTGTCACAAGGAGGAAAGGATAATTCCAAGCATATCCTCACCATCTTTTTGAAGGAGCACATTTCAGGTTTACTCTTCTCAATGGGTGAAGAATCTAAACATTCCCCAAAAAGGGGGAAATTTCCCCACCTCATATAAATGGCTATTGTGCTCTGTCAACAAATCAAAAAGTCAAGCACTCCCAAAGTACAACAAATTTTATTAAAATAGGAATCCAAGTGAGTATAGTTTTAGAAAACATATTCTTTTTTTTAAGAATATTTATTTATTTGACACAGAGAGAGAGAGAGAGATCACAAGTAGGCAGAGAGGCAGGCAGAGAGAGAGGGGGAAGCAGGCTCCCCGCCCAGCAGAGAGCCCGATGAGGGGCTTGATCCCAGGACCCCGAAATCATGACCTGAGCCAAAGGCAGATGCTTAACTCACTGAGCCACCCAGGCACCCCAAATATACTTTTTTTTTTTTAAAGATTTTATTTGTCAGAGAGACAGAGAGCACATAAGCAGGAGGAGGGGTAGAGGGAGAAGCAGGCCTCCTGCTAAGCAAGGAGCCCAAAGCTGGACTCAATCACAGGACCCTGGGATCATGACCTGAGCCAAAGGCAGCTGCTTAACTGACTGAGCCACCCAGGTGTCCCAAGTATGTGACTCTTGATCTCAAGGTCACGAGTTCAAGCCCCATGCTGGGCCTACAGCTTACTTTAAAAATAAATAAATGAATAAAAAAATGTTGTTTACTTTATTATTATTTTTAAAGATTTTATTTATTTATTTGACAGAGATTACAACAGGCACCCCTGTTGTTTACTTTAAAAAAAAAAGATGATGAGGAAGATTATTCATCATTATTGTCACTATATATGAAAGCTCTGGAAGCCAGAGTCCACCTTCTCTCAATGCTTTGGTGCTCCTTTTACAATAAGAATAGAGCTGAGAAATTTTTTTTTAAAGATTTACTTATTTATCTGAGAACAAGAGCAAGAGTGCGCATGCATGAGAGAGCAAGCGAGCGTGCAAGCATGAGTAGGAGGGGAGCGAGAGGGAGAGCAAATCCCAAGCAGACTCTGTGCTGAGCCAGACTCAGGGCTGGATTTTATGACCCTGAGATTGCAACCCAAGCTGAAACCAAGAGTCAGATGCTTAACTAACTGTACCACCTAGGCATCCTGGGCTGAGACATTTTCTGAAACAAGATTAAATTCTAGGATCTCAGCTCTGTGACTTACTGCAGTGTGCATTTCAGTATCTAAGATGAACTTGGTCACAAGCCCACAATGCAGAATAGAGAAGACCTCAATGTCCAGTTCTCGGAAAAAAGCATGGTAACTCTGTAGTGACACTGATGTCTTTTCTTCTTTCCCTTTGAACTCCTGGGAAGAAAGCAGCAGCGACCAACAGAATAAACAAGGATTCTATAATAACCTGATTTTTCAGAAAGACCTCAAAGTACAATTATGCATTCATTTTATGAAGAAATTACTTTTTTAGCAAATTACCACCTTCCTTTCACCAAAGTCTCTAAATATTCCTGAGACAAAAGCACCTAATTTAAAATTGAGATATGGGTCACATATCAAAACCCTTGGCTGATTTCCTCTTAAGTATGAACTACTAGACAAACCAAGGTGTTATGGCATGGTAGAGAAAACAATGAGTTGTGGCACCAGACCAGTCTGGCTTCAAACCTTGCGCTAGCCTTATTAATTGTGTGACTGCGGGCAAGTCACTTACCATTTCTGGGTCTTAGTTTCCTTACCTATTAAACATAGATATTACTACCAATCTTGGGTTTTTAGGAGATTACAGGAACTATACAAATACATGATAAATAGTAGCCAAAAAAGAGAAATAATTGGGGTCCACGTGGTTTAGGCAATTTCACAAACATATAACTTACTCTGTGATTGGTAGACCTACAGGAAAAAGGAACTACTGTTTATTGATTATCAGAAACTGTCCTAAGCATTTCATGTTGAGAAGTTGATAATCTGGGATTAGAGGGGGAAAGAGGCTAAAAGCATTATATCTAAAACTAGGTCTTAAAACAAAATTTGATAAATGCTACAAGAAAGAATTCAAAGTACTGCTGGGGTATAAAAAAGGAGTGACACATTTAAGAAAATGACTAGCAAAATCAGTGTGTTGTAGTGATAAGGACTAAGAGTCTAACCCTAACTCTGCTACTGGGAGAATCACCCCAAGGCTGAGGAGAGTTCATTTGCCTCTCTTTTCTCTAATTTCTCTCTGTAAAATGCAGAGTGTGATGCTGGTCCCTGTTAATCTTTTTTTTTTTTTTTTTAAGATTTTCTTTATTAAAACAATTCTTTTTTCTTTATTTATTTGACAGAGAGAGAACAGCAAGAGAGGGAACACAAGCAGGGGGAGTGGGAAAGAGAAGCAGGCTCCCCACTGAGCAGGGAGCCTGACAGAGGATTAGGGTAAATCCCAGGACCCTGGGATCACGACCTGAGCGGAAGGCGGACGCTTAACAACTGAGCCATCTAGGTGCCATCTAAGTGTCCCTCCCCTGTTAATCTTCCTGTATTGTCACACAACCTTCATGGAAACCCATCATTTCAGTACCTTTTCCAGATGGCTTCTATTAGATGGTGTAGGGTCACATTCTGAACTGTCCTCCTTTGAAAGTGTGTCAGGAGAGGATGTTTTGCTGCCATCTGCTTTCCGTTTTCCTCCTTTTGTTTAAAAAACAGAAAAGTGACTCCAGTAATCAATTATGTTTGTTAACTATCACTGTCTTCAGGAAACAACCTGCTGAAGAGTACCTAGGGTAGAGGAGGTAATTTTATAACGCTGCATTATAGTTCATTTTATAACCATGCCAAAGAAAGAGTTCAATGACATTATCTCTCCAGTTACTGAAGCCTTGGTGCATATGACCTCTTATGTTAATTCAGTGACCTGACCCTCCTATGGAGACACAGAAGAAGAAGAGAACATACCCATCTTTCCTTGTTTTCTGATTTTTGCTGAAATAGCAGCAGCAGTAGGAGGTATTACATCTAAAGTTTCCAAGTCAAAGTTTGCAAGAGGAGGAACATAGTCTGGGGTGACTGGAAAAGAGAGGAGACAGAAGCTCAATGTATACCAACCACATTATCACTGTTAGAATATCACCTGATTGGCTAAAAACTAATTTTCAGAACTACCAAGTATGGCTGAATGCCTGCAAGAGACATTCAAGTTACCTGACATTAATTGTTTTGGCATAGCAAAATGATCAGAGATGACTTATAAGAATATCATATCAAATGATTATGATTAATTAAGATAAAATCATTCTAAATAATGATATAAAAAATATCCAAGCAAGTAAGGACTAAAAATAAACTAATCCTTATTACAAATCTAAAGATACTAATATTTGGTCACACAGAAGTTTATTTTACACACAATTACATAGATGAGGGCCTGGTGTGGGGAGGGGGGGGTGATTCCTATGTTTTCCCCAGAAAATCTACCTAGCACTTTAAAACAACAAGTTTATTTAATAGTCAGAGGTATTAAGAGAACTGTCAGCTTCACTCCTGGTTCATAACTATGTTCAGGAAAGCAAAGGACACTGAAAGTTTGACTTCTAAAGATGAAAAGTTACTTTACAAAAGCCCAACCAATGCTTTCCATTTTTTATTTTCTTAAGCAGTAAGATTTCTTGAAGATAACAATGGGACGAAAATGGATGTATTCTTCCTTGTTATTGTTGTTGCTATTGTTGTTGTTATTGTCTTGTCCTAGATGAGCAGGAGATGGCTATCAGTGAGCTTGGCTTAAAAGTAAAGTTCTCTATCTCCTCACTGCCTTCCTAGCAAAGGTACTATAATAGGACACTGTCCTTACCTGCCAAGTACTTTTCCAGGATTCTCTGAAGCTCCACAATATGTTTTAACCGGGTAAGCACCTTCCCCTTCATCTCAGGTGATGTTTGCTGGCAGAAGGCATTTACAACCTAGAAAAGTACAAATTATATTCTCGTACTTTGAATGGTTCCAATTTTGACCTTGTTTACATTATTCATCCAGGGCTTAAAAAAAGCCATTCAGTGGCCAGATCTGTGAGTTTAGTCTGTAATTTAAAGGTGTTCTCAGCAAGGTGCTATAGAGGAAAAAAAAACCTGGGCCAATACAGGAGATCTGACTTTTAATCCTAGTTTAATCCTAGTTCTACTGATTTCTAGTTAAGTAACAAGTAGAATAGCACAGTGACTAGAGAGCACACGCTTTGATTAAACAAATCCTATTCTGCTACTTACTAGCTGTGTGACCCTGGCCAAGTCATTACTAGCCTTTCTGAGTTTTTACTTCTTCAACTACAAAATAAGACAGCTATAAAACAAGAATGCAGTTGTTATATGGATTAAATATTATAAATAAAGAAATAAGCCCAGCATTTGGCACAATGTAAGTGCTTGATTATTATTTTTTAAATTTTATTTATTTATTTGAGAGAGAGGGAGAAAGAGCAGGAGAGCACAAGCAGGGTGAGGCAGAGAGAAGCAGGTTCCCCAATGAGCAGGGAGCTTGATATGGGGCTTGATCCCAGGGCTCCGGGATCACAATCCGATAGCCGAAGGCAGACGGTCAACTGACTAAGCCACCCAGGTGCCCCTATTCTTAACTGACTTGGTACTCTATGTATCTGCAACTGCATAGATGTAAAACAAGGATAATACCTGTCCTATCTACATTAGAATATAATTGTGAAGATAAGAGATCATTTAAGTGAACAGTCTCAGAAATAATAAGCATGATAAAGGAAGTGAGACATAAATGTAAGATGGTACTGTCATTTTCATCATATTTCATTACTGTGCATTTCATTGAGCACAATATATTCCAAAGGAAGGGGAAAACCATCATTGACTTGATCTCACCAAATCAAAACATTAAGTGGATACCTATGCAAGGGCAAACAGTATTTTCACAGTGGAGAAGGTAGTTTATTCCAGGCAAAAGGAAGAATGTAACAAAAAGGCTTAAAGTAGTAAAGCATGAACAACATTAAGTGAATTCTAAGTGTTTTGATTTGGTTACATCAAAGGGTACATAAAACTGGGGAGAAATGGGACATAACAGCTGGAGAAGCTCACAGTGGTTAGAGCTTAGTGGAGACTTTTTAGAGAATCCCATGAGTACCAGGAAAGAGTTTCCTTCCAACAAGAACTATAGACAACAGGTAAGATGTCCTAATAACTCTGCTTACCTCTCGGAACCAGTTAAGAGTAAGAAATATGAGTGAACACATGAATGAATGCTCTTTAACAGACATGGATTCCAACCTGTCTCCAGGATCCAAGTCAGTAAGGAATATAGGACAATCTGAAAGAGAAGAACAAACATTTCTAACTCCCTTTATTTCAGGTCAACAGAACCTGGGTGCTACCCTTAGAGTCACCTATCTCTCCTACTTACTTCCCCTTTAACTTGTATTTGAAGGTCAAGCTTTGATTAGTCTCAAAATTACTGCCATATCATGTAGCAATAATTACATATAATTAAGAAGTCTTTGCAAAACTAGAGGTGAGGACCAGAAAGCAACTAGAAACCACGATGATGACTGATTTGTCAACATGACAGAAATCTGTATGTATTATTTTGTCTTTGGAATTCCATTATTACTGCTATTTTACTCTATGAAGTTAGAAAATTTCTTCCCACACACATGGGGTACTGGTTTGTTCCTTCCCTAAGATTATCAAAGAAAGGTTACAAAGAAGAAAGAATCTGATAACTTCATCCTATACCTAATAAACCATCAATCTCCTCCAAGTTTCCATTATGTTGTTTCTCCACACAAAGTCTCAGTAACCGGAAACAGGGAGCCAGGCACAATGGAGACACCAATCTAGGAAGAAAAAATCCATTTCTAAACAGTACTTTATAGGCATATTAGTCCATGTTTATAAGGAACCCAACCTTATAATTAAAGAGTTTTGCCCAAAAACAATGTCTACTTTTAAGAATACAAGACAAGGAACTTAATGGATGCTCAGCAAATAAACAATGAACTAACCTGGAGGCTGAGTAGAGTGAATACCCATGAGTTAGGAGAAGCAGAGGTAAGATGGAAGGAAGGAGGGAGAGTGGCAGAGGCAGACAAGTATGCTCATGTGAGGGGGAAAGGAACAGAAATGAAAACAGCCTCACAGAGCACTTGTTGGCTGTCCTTAAGGAATGTAAACCCCAACCACAGGGTCCAAGAAAAAAACAAGAAATCTGACCCATTCTAGCTAACCCCTCCAAATACCATGTGTCTTAGGAGAAAATCACCCCTCCTTTTAAAAAGATATTATTTATTTACTTGAGTGAGAAAGAATGAGCTAGGGGAGGGACAAAGGGAGAAGGAGAAGCAGGCACCCCATCAAGTAGTAAGCCCAATGCAGGACTTAATCCCAGGACCCTGGGATCATGACCTGAGTCAAGGCAGATGGTTAACCAAATGAACCACCCAGGTGCCCCAGAAACCTTATCCATCAAGCTCTCAACAGACTGCAAGAAGTGTGGAATACCCCATGAACACTCAAAACAGCAAAAGAAGTTTTAGAAAAGAGGAAGTACACTGACTTTTGGTCTGATTCTTTTGAATTCATTCTATCCCCATCTTTTGCAAAATCTTGAGAGAACAACAGTGGCAGGAGGTTGATGACAATCCCATCATGACTACTGTATTCTTCTAGTCCATAGAGAGCTTTCACAGGAAATGGATAGTCGCTGTGGAGAGAACCCAGAATTTGATGTCCCAAGGGTATACACATCTACTTGGGAAACCGCTAGAACAAACCAATCTTCCTTCTTATGAGAAGAAATGAGAAAGAGAGAGAATAAGTTGAAGCTTTTAGGAATTCTGGGCTGGGGTGTTAGGGTGTTGGGAGGAAAGAAACTGCGGACTAGGCCAGATTTAGCCAAGGTCACGAGCATTCTGATGTCTATACAACTACTGACATAATTTCTTCACCAATAAAATCAAGTTAGTGGTATCCAGTACTTACCCTACTGGAAAAACACAGAAATCCACCACAAAGGCATCTTGGAAATCATTGAAGATGGTCTGCCCAACTCCTTCCTTCAGGAAGCAAGCAAACAAATAAGGCTGCATAGGTAAGGTGTACTGGCTGTACTGTCCTAGACAAACTATTACACCCTGTCTAAGTCTTAGTTTCCTCATTTTTTTTAAGATTTTACTTATTTACTTAAGAGAGAGCATGAGCAGGGAGAGGAGCAAAGGGAGATGGAGAAGCAGATTCCCCCCTGAGCAGGATCATGACCTGAGGTGAAGGCAGCCGCTTAACCGACTAAGATACCCAGGTGCTCCCGTTTCCTCATTTCTAGGTTTTTTTTTTTTAAAGATTTTATTTATTTATTTGTGTGAGAGAGAGCATGCATACACATGCACACAAGTGGGGGTGCAGCAGGCAGAGGGAGAAGTAGGCGTCATGCTGAGCAAAGAGCCTGATGTGGGACTTGATCCCAGAACCCTGAGACCATGACCTGAGCCAAAGACAGACGCTTAACAGACCGAGTCACCCAGGCAGCACCCCCCCCCCAGTTTCCTCATTTCTAAGAAGAGAATAACAATATTATGAATATTATGTGCCCCATTATTATGAAGTGGAAAACACATAATACATGAAAAATGCTTAACACAGTGCCTGGCACAGAATACGTAGTGGCTCTCAACATCATCAACAATAGTATCATTATCCTCATCATTACTATTATTGCTATTATGTGAAGGAGGCCCCAGAGGTGATGCCTGGGGTAGGGCAAGTCAGAACAGCCTTCCCAACTAGAAGATGGGACCGCTCACAGAGTGATCTATTTTTGCACTGCAACAGACAGAAGGGCTTGAAGAATATGGAATAAAAAGCAGTTCTCATGCTTTGCTGCCTTAAGAAAAGATACTGGGCCTTACCAGGGCTTTTGGAGCCAGCTTTCCTCCTTGGATCAGATTAGCAAATTCATCATAATAAAGTGCAGAAGCCTGGGGAGACTGCTCACTGCAGGAATGAACCAACTGCAGCAAGGAGGTCACCTGGAACACCCGAAGAGAAAGAGTGCTTCAGCCACTGGGCTGCCAATGTTTCCTAAACTTCGCTCACTCCATTCAGTAGTAAATTTTCCCTTCCAATTTCACTGGCAAAGCTCTTATTATCACTCACATGTTTTCTTGAGCTTCCTGACAAGCCCATCTCTAACATCTCTTCTCCAATCCATCAGACACACACAACTGGATTAAAATTATTTTTTTTAAACAAACATGCCCTTTCTTTTCACAAATACTTGTATTTTATTCTGAGAGAAGGAGAGAGAGAGAAGGAGCGCACATGAGTAGGGGGAGTAGCAGAGGAAGAAGGAGAGAGAGAAAGAGAGTATTAAACAGGCTCCATACTAAGCACAGAGCCCAATGCGGGGCTTGATCTCACAACACTGAGATAATGACCTGAGCCAAAATCAAGAGTCAGACGCTTAATCAACTGAGCCAACCAGGAGCCCCGTATTAATTTTTCTAAAGCAAAGCTTTGATTTTTTCATATCTATGTTAAGAAACCCTTGAAAACTACCGCGATGTAAAAAATTAAATTGAAATGTCTTGATTCACATTCAAGGCCCTCCTTTTTCTACCTCTGGACTAGCTTTATCTCCACCTCTCCAATTATATGCTAACTTGTGCCTATTCTCCAGTCAACCTTCTATTCTACAAACATGGCTCACTTTTCTTGCTCTCTAGGAATTCACAATTTAATTAAGGAGGTTAGACAAATACAGAAATAAATGTAACTCAGGCCAGCCAGGAAAACATACATTGAAAAAAAGAAAAACACAAAACACTCTTTCTGGTAAACCGACGGTAACCAGAAGCAATTCCTCAGTTATTCATAAACATATCCAACTACATTACAAGAACTCACCTGTGTGCACTGTTCGTTGCTCAAGTCTGTTCTCCCTTGGGTCAAATTTGAAGATCTACTTCCAAAAACAAGGAATTTTAGCTTCATTTTTATATTTTGTAAGAACTAGCAATAAGTGTGTGAATCCTGCAATCCCTGGGATGTGGGTAGAGATAAAAGTACACACAGGCACAGAGGACTATTTCAAAATGTGGATTAGAGCAAACAATAGCTATCTTTGATTTTTTTTGAAGGGCACACTAAATTAGTAATATCTGTAAGAGCAAGCACTGGGCATTTAATGCCCTCAAGTGGTATAGCTCCAAAGAATGAACTCAACCAGTGGATTATGTAGCCTGCATGAATTATTAATGCCGATTCTAAGAATGTCTCCTGAGGTTCCAGGAATTCCTAACAAATTATCTCTTAAGAAGCTTAAACTGAACACCAGTGTCATTTTGCAAAGGCAACATCTTAACAAGACCCAACTCTGATGCTCCTGTCACCGGGTGGCTTATTTTTATCAAACATGATGTCCCAGACAATACCACAGCAATGGAGAAATCTGTAATGTCTAGTGCCCGGGAGAGGCGCAAATGTAGAAAAATACATCCAGGATGTTCAGGGTTCCTCTTTTGTGGAAACATTTCTATTACTTTATTTATTAGCAATCCCTAGTTTTTAACCATCACACTAATGATTACGATCACATTCTGTAAAAATTATATGTGGTATATACAGTCAAGATTAGAAGGGAAAATGGAAAAGTTATAACAAACATTTGTTTACTTCTCTTATTATGGGCTTAATGTTTACCATTATAACACAGTCTACACAATGTAACACTTCATTTGTAAGGTGGCAACTTGATTAACTGATCTTGAGCTACAGAAGTCAGAATTTCCATGCATACCTGTCAGCTGCCATGATGCCAGCCATGGTGACAGCACCAATAATACCAATGAGTTTGTATTTGAATATGGTGCTAGAGAGCTGCTTTCGTATCACCAGGTGCATGTCATCCTGCAAGGAAGACATGGTAGAAAAAGCTGAAGATGCTGGAATGGTCAACAAAAGAGCCTGTAGATATTGGAGCCAAAACACATACAATACCAAGGGTTCTATCATTTACTGTGTGGCTTTTGGCAAGTCATTTCATCTCTGAGTCTCATTTTTTTTCATCTATAAAATGGGGAAGGCTTTTGTAAGGATGAGAGACAAATTAAAAAGTGTCCTAGAACAGTGTCAAACATAATGTTCAAAATAAAAGATGTTTATTCCAAAATGTTAAAACATAAAAGCTACTATTGTTAATGTTGTGATACTTGCTTGATAAGGATATGTGAATTATTGTAATGTTGCTGGATACTCAATGAAATAATGAAACAGAAAAAATACCTAGGTAAATAAACCAAGGAGGCAAAAGACTTGTACATTAAAACTATAAAGCAATGCTGAAAAATATTAAAGAAGACCTAAATAAATGGAAAGATATCCCATGTTCATGAATTGGAAGGCTTAATATTGTTAAGATAATGATAATACTCAAAGTGACAGGCACATTCTTTGTAACTCTTACTAAAATCACAACAGAATTTTTATTTTTATTTTTATTATTTTTTAAAAGATTTTATTTGTCAGAGAGAGAGCGAGCGAGCACAGGCAGACAGAGTGGCAAGCAGAGTCAGAGGGAGAAGCAGGCTCCCCGCCGAGCAAGGAGCCTGATGTGGGACTCGATCCCAGGACGCTGGGATCATGACCTGAGCCGAAGGCAGCTGCTTAACCAACTGAGCCACCCAGGCGTCCCACAACAGAATTTTTTATAGATGGAGAAAAACTCATGCTAAAATTCATATGGAATTTCAAGGGACCCCAAATAGCCAAAAC
The DNA here is from genome assembly GCA_004024625.1 of Mellivora capensis. Taxonomy (NCBI): domain Eukaryota; kingdom Metazoa; phylum Chordata; class Mammalia; order Carnivora; family Mustelidae; genus Mellivora; species Mellivora capensis. The sequence continues at coordinate 21,679 of PISX010020495.1, read as the reverse complement.
AACCTTGCAAAAGAATAAATATGTTCTTTCAAATTTTAATACTCTTTCAATTTAAAAATTACTACAAAAGCTACAGTAATTAAAATAGTGTGCCACCTGCATAGGAAGCAGGTGTATACACCAAGTCCATAAATAAACCCTCATATACATGGTCAAGTGATCATAGGTGCTAAGATAATTCAAAGTGGAAAGTAGTCTTTTCAATAAAAATGCTGAAAAAAATTGGATACCCACACATACATGAAATTAAATTGAACTCTTACCTTTAGCAGTATACAAAAATTAACTCAAAGTGAATCAACAACCTAAATTTAAGAGCTAAAACTATGCGACTCTTAGAAGAAAACAAAAGGAAAAATCTTCATGACTTTGAGTTGGAGAAAGGTTTTACCTAAGTATGACACCTAAAGAGCAGGTAAAAACAAAACAAAACAAAACAAAACAAAAACATAAACTGGGGCTTCATCAAAACTCCAGGAGTAAAAAGACAATGCATAGAATGGGAGAAAATATTTGCCCATCATGTATCTGATAAGGGACAATACCCAGGAAGTATAAAGGATCCTTATACATCATCAACAACAAAAAAGCAACTGATTTAAAAAAAAAAAACAAACTGGGGTCCCTAGGTGGCTCAGTCATTAAGTGACTGCCTTTGGCTCAGGTCATGGTCCCAGGGTCCTGGGATCAAACCCCACATCGGGCTCTCTGCTTAGCGGAGAGCCTGCTTCTCTCTCTCTCTCTGCTGCTCTGCCTGCTTGTGCTCTCTCACTCTATTAAATAAATTAAAAAAAAAAAAAAAAAAAAGAACAAAGGACATGAATAGACATTTTCCCAGATAAGATATTCAAATAACTAATGAGCAAATAGTAAGATGTTCAACATCATTAGTCTTTAAGGAAATGCAAATCAAACCCACAGTGAGACAGCACTTCACACCCAGTAGGATGGTTACAGCTAAGAAATGGAAAATAAGTGTTGGTGAGGTTGTAAAACCGTGGAGCCCTCAATTGTTTGTGGACCCATAAAATGGTGCAGCTGTTGCAGAAAATGGTTTGGTGGTTCCTCAAAATATTAAACATAGAATCAACATATGACTTAGCAATTCCACTCCTAGACATAGACCCCAAAGAATTGAAAATAGGGACTCAAACAGATACTTGCATACCAGTGGTCATAGCAGCACGATTCACAATAGCCAAAAGGTGAAAAAGGCTACTGTCCATCAATAAATGAATGTACAAATTAAATGTGGTATATACATGCAATGAAATGCTAGTTAGGTTTTATAAAAAGGAATGAAGTTTGATATATCTTACACCATGGATGAACCCTGAACAGATAATGCTAAGTGACATAAACCAAACAGAAAACGATAAATATCGTATGACTATTTTTTTTAAGTTTTTTTTTTTTAAAGATTTTATTTATTTATTTGACAGAGATCACAAGTAGACAGAGCAGCAGGCAGAGAGAGAGGGGGGGAAGCAGGCTCCCTGCTGAGCAGAGAGTCCAATGCAGGGCTCAATCCCAGGACCCTGAGATCATGATCTGAGCCGAAGGCAGAGGCTTAACCCACTGAGCAACCCAGCCACCCTTTGTATGACTATTTTTGAAATTTAAATTCTATTATTTTTTTTTTTTTTAAGAGAGGGAGAGAATTTTAAGCAGGTTCCACGCCCAGCAGGGAGCCCAATGAAGAAGTGCTCAATCTTATAACTCTGAGATCATGACCTGAGCTGAAATCAAGGGGAGGATGCTTAACTGACTGAGCTACCCAGGCGCCCCTCATATGACTATTTATTTATTTATTTTTATTTTTTTAAAGATTTTATTTATTTATTTGACAGACAGAGATTACAAGTAGGCAAGAGAGGCAGGCAGGGAGAGAGAGGAGGAAGCAGGCTCTCTGCAGAGCAGAGAGCTCCTGGGGCTCAATACCAGGATCCTGGGATCATCACCTGAGCCGAAAGCAGAGGCTTTAACCCAGTGAGCCACCCAGGCACCCTCATATGACTATTTAAATGAGGTACCCAGAACAGGCAAATTCAGAGACAGGAAATAGACTGGAGATAACCAGTGGCTGGAGGAAGGAAAATGGGGAGTTATTGCTAAATGTTTAGAGTTTCTGTTTGGGATGACAAAAAGTTCTGGATATAAACAGTGGTAAGAGCTGGATAACATTCTTTTTTTTTTTTTTTTTTTTTTTAAATTTTTTTTTATTTATTTGTCAGAGAGAGGGAGAGAGAGGGAGAGCGAGCAAGCACAGGCAGACAGAGTGGCAGGCAGAGGCAGAGGGAGACGCAGGCTCCCCGCCGAGCAAGGAGCCCGATGTGGGACTCGATCCCAGGACGCTGGGATCATGACCTGAGCTGAAGGCAGCCGCTTAACCAACTGAGCCACCCAGGCGTCCCTGGATAACATTCTTAATGAACTTAATGCCACATAAAAATGGTTAATGTAGTAAAATTTGTTATGCATATTTTACAATAATTTAAAAATAAAATTATGATGTAGCTCTATATTACTGATGCGAAGCCATCTCCAAAATATACTGCTAAATGAAAGATAGATGCAGAACAAAAGGGGAAGGAGTGGAATATAGGTAAATACAAATTTGCTAAATGCTCAGAATATCTCAGAAAGCTATAAGGTAGAAAGCAGAAAGGTATAAACCAATTCATAAATGCTCAGGACATCTCAGGAGGATAGAAATGTCTCAGGACAAACTCAGAAAGTGATTGCCTTTAGAGAACCAGATGCCTGGAAGACTGAGAAGGGGAAGACTTATTTTTCACGTCTTATACCTTTTGAATTTTGTGCTGTGTATGTATATTACCTAGCCCCCCCCCCCACTTTTTTTAATTAACAAAAGGTGTTGGTTGTTCAAAGTTACAGTCCAGTATGGATTACTGCCACAGGATGGCACTAAAGATACAAAAGAACAACAAGTTCTGATTGCAATGCAATCTCTTGTTTTAGTCCCTTTGCCTGACTTTCTCAGCAAATGGTGACCACCAATGAAAGCAAGCCCAGATAAGTTCACATTAGATGTAGAGGTTCCCTAGAAAATAAGGCAACACTCTGTGTCCCCACAGCACTCAGAACCTGAAGAGCTTCTCTTTTTTTCTTTTTTTTTTTTTAAAGATTTTATTTATTAATTTGACAAAGAGAGAGAGAAATCACAAGTAGGTAGAGACGCAGGCAGAGGGGGAGGGGGAAGCAGGCTCCCTGCGGAGCAGAGAGCCAGATGCGGGGCTCGATCCCAGGACCCTGGGATCATGACCTGAGCCAAAGGCAGAAGCTTAACCCACTGAGCCACCCAGGCGCGCCCCCCCTCTTTTTAAAAAGATTTTATTTATGTATTTGATACAGAGAGACACAGTGAGAGAGGGAACACAAGCAGGGGGAGTGGGAGAGGAGATGCAGGCTTCCTGCTGAGCAGGGAGCCTGATATGGGGGCTCAATCCCAGGACCCTGGGACCATGACCTGAGCTGAAGGCAGATGCTTAACCGTCTGAGCCACCAAGGGGCCCCCTAAACAGCTTTGCTTTCTCAGTTCCCTAGTCAGCTGATTACAGACCATTTCTACCCTAATAGACTAAGCTATTTGAAGGCAGAAGGTCTAATATACCTACCATCTCAATGTTTGGTACACAACAGACACTTAATGTCTGAACATAATTACTCCAGCCTGTGTACTAATAGAAATCAAGTACACAGCCATGGTCTGAGCTGTAATTATGTTCAGTGAATTTCAATTAAAGAAGTTTAAAGTTTTAAAGGTTTCTCAACACACTGCCTGTTACCTGGATGTGACTGCTGGCTTCATGCTGTTTGCTAAATGCCAGTGTGCTGAGAATATAGAAGAGTTTTCGTATCTGCTGAGGGGACATATTATCCAGATAATCTAAAATGCCCTATGGAAAAAAAATGCCAACAATAAGGTTAGCCACTGATATTTTCCTCCATCAAATAAAAAAATTAAAATCCTTGTAAGAGACATAAGAAGCATCCGGATAGCCATAAAAGCTCAAGTTCTCTCAAGCTGTGCCCAGAGCCCAAAGGGTTAGTCATCCTAACATACCTCCTAGTTCTCCCTATTCTTCTTCATCCTTCCCTTCTTAGTGACAACAGTACTCTGTCAAAAGTTACATTTCTGACCTTACTGCTTATCATAACATCCCTTTCGGTTTCCACACTATGAAATTACTTATTCTTTTTCTATAGATGTGGAAGCAGTCACAAGGGAAAAACTTACTTTTTAACGTTGGGCAAAACCTCAGTTTTCTCATCCCTAATATGGGGATAATATGACCTACAATTACCTTTCAAAGCCCAGACCTGATTCTGTCAACCCCCTGTGAAAAGTCTGTGATAGCTCTCTACAGTCTATAAAATCAAGTTGAAACTCTTGAACGTGGTATTTGAGACCCTTCATAATCTGACATTGTCCTATGTCTTCCCAGCCTTACCTCCCACCACTTCTCACCATATGTCCCATTTGCCAACCATGCTAGTCTACTTGTTATCCTTCAGGTATACCATGGACCCGGATGCCAATTTGCTTCTGTTTAAACTGTCCTCTGCCTAGATGCACTTCCTGTATTTTCTCTTATCGAACCATGCCCAAACTTCAAGAATTATTCAAATCTACTCTTTGAAGAAGTAGTAGTACTTGAAGAAGTACCCAGTTTCCTAGGCCAAATTATTCTTGCTCTGGTGCATCCATAGCACTTAATCTTTCTAGGGATTTCCCATGTTGTATCTACAGTGTCTTGTTTATGTGTTTTACTATCACCAAAGGCAAGCACTAAGACTTATATACAGAGCAGCCAGAATAGAGCCTGCATATAGGTACAAAGAAATATTTGCTGAATGCATTAATACATACATAAATGAGTTATCTTTTTTCTATTATTTGCCCATTACCCCACCTCCTCCTACCAATTGTAGTGCTCAATATCTAGAACACAAATTAAATCGCTGCTAGTTAACAGATGCCAGATATCTCTTAAATACATACAAGAAAGAAAAATGACTCAAAATATGTCACCAGAGGGACACATACCTTCACAAACACAGCATTCAGCCTCATAGCAGAAAGGTTTAGAACTATCAACTCCAGGAGGACATCCAATGCAGTATCAACTTCAGCTTCATTCCCGCTGCAGATATGAGTCACTAGGGCACCAACTACTTCCTACACGGTAAAGAGTCAACAGGATAGTGTGAATGAAAATATGACATGGCCATCTTGAAAGGGTTAATGCTTGAGACCGTCCTAATCTCACCCTACCCTATCCCATTGTCTAATTCTATTATCTACTTTTCATTAATGTTGTTTTCAGGAGGTTGAGGATTATGTCAATCAAATTACACAACCATCCACTCCTGACTTATTTCCTAATATTTATCAGTGAGCACTATGTAAGCCCTCCTGGTTTTGCTTCCTGGCATAGTCTCTTTTTTTTTTTTTTTAAAGATTTTATTTATTTATTTGACAAGCAGAGAGTACAAATAGGCAAGAGAGGCAGGCAGGGAGAGAGAGGAGGAAGCAGGCTGTCCGCAGAGCAGAGAGCCCGATGCGGGCTCGATCCCAGGACCCTGGGATCATGACCTGAGCCGAAAGCAGAGGCTTTAACCCAATGAGCCACCCAGGCGCCCCAGAGTCTCTTTCTTTTTTCATATGGGTAAAATACTACCCTTTAAGCTATGGTTGTACTTAATCTGTTAAAATTTACTAAAAAGATGGAACTCAGGGAGCCTGGCTGGCTCAGTTGCAGCATGTGACTCTTGATCTCTCAGTTGTAGGTTTGAGCCCCATGTTGGGTGCAGAGATACTTAAAAATAAAATCTTTTTTTTTTTTTTCAAAGATCGTATTTATTTATTTGACAGAGAAAGACACAGTGAGAGAGGGAACACAGGCAGGGGGAACAAGAGAGGGAGAAGAAGCAGGCTTCCTGCTGAGCAGGGAGCCTGATGTGGGGCTTGATCCCAGGACCCTGGGATCATGACTTGAGCTGAAGGTAGAGGCTTAACGACTGAGCCAGCCAGGTGCCCCTTAAAAATAAAATCTTAAAAAAAAAAAAAAAAAAAAGATGGAACTCAAGAAGCTCAAGGTTTGAAAGGTTTTTACAGGTTAGATTTGTATGTTTCAAGCAAACATGAGCCACGACAGTATCTCTAGGACTTTAAGATGGTTCCAGAAAAATATCTTGTATGCCATTCTCCCTTTCCTTTATACTGCTGCTCCATACTGAATCATATCGTTTTCTCAATTGCAGCAGCTAGCTCATGCCAGCTGAATCTATTGCTCTGCTTTAAATTTTTAAAATCTTGTCTTTATTTTTACAAGTTCCATTAAAATGTTTTGACATTGTTAATAGTATGTTTAGCATGTACAAAAAAATGCAAAGTAAGACACTCTGTTGATTTCATAATCACTTTCCACAAGTAGAGCCTCCCCTCTCTTGATATGCGCTATTAAATTTTATGTCTCATGTTCATGGAAATAGGGTTACGCCCTCAGGCATTTCTCTTTCATTTGTTTCTCTCCACAATTTTTTCTAAAGAACAACTCCAGGATCAACTGGCAGCTGATCATTTGCAGCTAAATTTTAAAACTGCTCTTTCTGTATACTATGAAAGCTGCCCGATAACCCCAGCCCTTTTAATCATGGTTTATTTAAAACAGACTGGATGTGGGGGTGCCTGGGTGGCTCAGTGGGTTAAGCCTCTGCCTTCAGCTCAGGTCATGATCTCAGGGTCCTGGGATCGAACACTGCATCAGGCTCTCTGCTCAGCAGGGAGCTTGCTTCCCCCTCTCTCTGCTGGCTTCTGCCTACTTGTGATCTGTCAAATAAATAAATAAAATCTGAAAAAAAAAAACAAAAAAAACAAAAACCACACTGGATGTGGACCTTCATTTTCAAGTCAGAGAATTTTAGACCTCAAAATGCAAAGTTAGATCCTCAAGTCCAGTCTCCCTTATTTTATTAAGACTAGGACTAGAACTAAGTTTTCCCAACTCCCAGTTCAGAGTTCTTTTTCCTTCAATGTCTTCCAACCAACAAGAAATAAACATCATATTACATGCAAGTCACTTGGAATTGTATTTCCTCCTGTTTCCTCCTTTCCAAAATAAATATTTCGACATACCTGCTGACAGTAAGTGTCAAAGAACTTAAATGCATATTTGTATAGGAGACTGCCAAACAAAATGATACTCTGGTCGAGGGAGTGCAACAAACACTGCGCCAATGACAGAATAGATGGGCAAATATCCTTAAGGACCTTGAGGGGGTGAAGAGGAGACAAAAAAAAAAAAAAAAAAGAAGCTGTGGGAGAAATTTAGTTATTACAGAACCAAGACTTCCTGACCCTTATAGGATATCAGAGTTCTCCTCACCAACTCTCATTTTAACTTAAGGTAACATAATCTTTGTTTTACTCAAAATTACCTTTCATCATTCTGAGTTTTTGCTTAGGATCAATGGGATTCAATGTATGGATAAGAAGTGACCTGGAAGCTGAAAAAGTTAAATTATAAGCCTAATAGCATTGTTCCTATTTGCCCAATTTGGGACTAGAATCCAGATCTTTTTTTTTTTTTTTTTTTTTTAATTTTTTGAGAGAGAAAGTGAGGGATAGAGTACAAGTCGGAGAGGAGTATAGGGAGAGGGAGAAGCAGATCCCCTACTGGGCAGGGAGTCTGAAGCAGGGCTCAATCTCAGAACTCCAGAATCACAACCCGACCCAAAAGCAGACGCTTAACCAACTGAGCCACCCAGGCGCCTCTTAAATCCAGATCTTCTAAATCCCAATATCCTCACTCAATCATACTACCTCCCTGGGGATATACTGGGTCTGCTCTACATTGGTTATGATTTGAAATCAATCTATAAGGTTCAATACCAATTAAATTGATTTCTTCTGAGATCAAAAAGAGAACTGATCATGTCTTAGCAACTGGGCAGAAGATGGACATTAATGGACCCAAAGTAAATAACCAGTTTAAGTCCAGTTTCTTTATTGATACCATCACAATAGATAAAAAATCTTAAATTAAGCCCTGAATTGGGTATAATGCTTTGCTGAGGAAAATGCAATAAAAAATTATTTATGGGGCACCTGGGTGGCACAGTCGGTTAGGTGTCCAACTCTTGGTGTTGGGTCTCGTCATGATCTCGGGGTTGTGAGACTAAGCCCTACATTGGGCCCCACATTTAGCACAGAATCTGTTTGGGCATCTCCCTCTTCCTCTGCCCCCCGCTCTCTAAGATAAATAAATCTTTTAAAAAATTATATATGATTTCTGCCTTCTGGAAAATTATAGCTCAAAACACATACTATTGCCAGAAATAAGCACAGAAAGGACTGTAAGATAAAATAATAGAAACATTAAATTCATTTCTAAATATAAAATCTTAAGACCCAACCGTATATTCTCATTAGCACCTAAGTCAAGCCCCAAACTACTGGTTATCCAGCTTTTTAGGAAGGTATACGCTATTAATATCCTGAAAATTCACCAGGAAATACTATTCTTAACTTATAAAATTCTAATCAAATGGTTTATATTTCAACAAAAAAAAATCACCCAAGAGTCACAGCACTGAATGGCCAAATAGGGATGGTTTAAAAGATGCATAATTATGTCTCTGTTAGCATTCTTCTGGTTATGTTTTGCTCAGGGTTTTTAAAAACTGCTTAGAACAGGATATAGAAGCAAGTTTGTCAAAGCTATGGACCACAAAGGGCTAGGTAATTAAAATGATTAATGCAAAGTTAAGATTTTAAAGTCTCAATGTGCTTGAACAACAGGCTGAAACTAACATGAAGAAACTTTTATATGGGAGCTACAAAGCCTTCCATTTTTAAGTTAAAAATCAAGTTATACAAGAATGTAAAATTAGAAGACCTGAACTAAAACATTTCCTGTAAAAAAAAATTGGGGGCTTGAGTTTAATCAGTTCAACATATATCAATTTTGTCACCTTTTTTCTAAAAAGTTGAGACACCAGTCTTGGGTTGGTTTTATTAACAGTGTAACATCTCGATCAAGGTAAGTAAGAATCCTATTATATTTTGAAAACATACTGAGGTGTCAAAAATCAACATCCAGCAAAGGCAGTATTGTCAAGATTTCCACATTGAATAAGAAAGGTTAAAAATGACTTCTCTATAACTTTCAGACTAATGTTGCTAATTCTCTGCCACTTACCAAGTCATGAATATAGAATGTACTCTGCAGCAGCTGTTCTTGAAAGCAGCCTGATCGAATCTTATTTCTTAGCACCCTCTCAATGTACTTCTTTGTCTGAGTGTTGGTGCTATAGATGATGAGAAGCATTGCTAAGTCAAAAGTCTATTGTCAACAAAAATGACAACAGAGAAAGAATTTAATAAATCAGTACATTTATTGTCGTGAAATAGCAGCTCACAACTTTTTCCCATGAAAACACAGAAGGGGTGATACTTATTTGCTCAACACACTCCCATGGGAGTATCTACATTTTTTTTGTCACAAAACCCACAAATTTTTTCAGGGAAATAAAGTGCTATAACTATTAACCACTAATTTTTTTAAAGATTTTATTTATTTATTTGACAGAGATCACAAGTAGGCAGAAAGGCAGAGAGAGAGAGAGAGAGAGAGAGAGGAAGAAGCAGGCTCCCTACTGAGCAGAGAGCCCGATGCGGGGCTCGATCCCAGGACTCTGGGATCATGACCTGAGCCGAAGGCAGTGGCTTTAACCCACTGAGCCACCCAGGCACCCCTAACTATTAACCACTATTATCTTTTATGAAAACACTGGAACATAAGCTGAAGTAATATTATTACAGAAAAAACTCTGAAGATCTATATATTTATTAAAGAAAAATCACTTGCCAACCTCAGTATATATTTCATTATTATTAGGAAAACTACTTTCTGAAAAGTTGGAAAGACTGTAAATGCCTGTCAATATGAAAAAAATAAAATTCCGACAGTCATTTTTGGAATATTATACAGCCATTAAAATGAATGAGCTAGGGGCATCTGGGTGGCTCAGTGGGTTAAGCCTCTGCCTTAGGCTCAGTCATCTCATGGTCCTGAGATAGAGCCCCGCATCAGGCTCTCCGCTCAGCAGGGAGCCTGCTTCCCCCTTCTCTCTCTCTGCCTGTCTCTCTGCCTACTTGTGATCTCTCTCTGTCAAATAAATAAATAAAATCTTTAAAATGAATGAGCTAGACTACATTTTTTGACAGACACCACATTGTGAAGTTTAAAAAAAAGCAACCTACAAAACAATAATAGTAAGATTTATTTTTGTAAAAAATAATATACATAAATATGTTTAAATATAAGAGTAAGAATGCCTGCACTCACATACACATACAGCTTGTATATGAATAGGAAAAAAGCCTGGAAGAATTATCCATGAAGAATGGAACAGAGAGTGAAGAGAACATTTTTTTTTTTTTAAAGATTTTATTTATTTTTTTGTCAGAGAGAGAGAGAGAGAGCGCACAGGCAGACAGAGGCAGAGGGAGAAGCAGGCTCCCCGCTGGGCAAGGAGCCCGATGCGGGACCCGATCCCAGGACGCTAGGATCATGACCTGAGCCGAAGGCAGCTGCTTAACCAACTGAGCCACCCAGGCGTCCCAAGAGAACATTTTTAATATTTTAACATTTTTTAGATTCCTTGTGGGGTTTTATCTCCACAATTAGCTTGTATTAAGTATGCTTAAAAAAGAAGAAGGTTATAGAGCAACATCATCTGTCACAATTTATTCACTGTAATTAGTTGATTGTATTATTTACAATAGCGAAGACATGTAAGCAACCTAAGTGAAAAGCAAATGTGGTAAGTACACAGAGACACACAAACACACACCTACCTAGACACACACAGACACACACTGGAATATTATTCAGCCATAAAAAGAATGAAATCTTGCCATTTGTAACAATATGGACAGATCTTGAGGGTATTATGCTAAGTGAACTAAGTCAGACAAAGACAAATACCTTATGATCTTGCTTATATATGGAACTTAAAAAATAAAGAAACAACAAAACAAAACACACAAAAAACTGAATTCATAGACACAACAGATTAGTAGTTGCCAGAGGCAGGGGGGTTTAGTCAGTAGAGCATACAACTCTTGATCTTGGTTGTAATTTCAAGCCCCAAATTGGGTATAGGGATTATTTAAAGATAAAAAAAAAAATTTTTAAGATTTTATTTATTTGACAGAAAGATCACAAGTAGGCAGAGAGAGAGAGAGAAGGGAGGAAGCAGGCTCCCTGCCGAGCAAAGAGCCTGATGCGCGGCTCGGTCCCTGGATCCTGAGATCATGACCTGAGCCGAAGGCAAGGCTTTAACCCACTGAGCCACCCAGGCTCCCCTAAAAATAAAATCTTAAAAAAAAAAAAAAGGGGGTTTTCCTGTTATAAAATAAATAATGGGGCACCTGGGTAACTTAGTCAGTTAAGTGTATGACTCCTGATTTCGGCTCAGGTCATGATCTCAGTGAGTTCAAGCCCTTCATTGGGTTCCACTCTAGGCGTAGAGATTATTTAAAAAATATACATAAAGACATTGTTGAAGCATATAAAATGTTTATGGTATAGGGGCGCCTGGGTGGCTCAGTGGGTTAAGCCACTGCCTTCGGCTCAGGTCATGATCCCAGGGTACTAGGATCAAGCCCCGCATCAGGCTCTCTGCTCTGCAGGGAGCCTGCTTCCCCCCCTCTCTCTTCCTGCCTCTCTGCCTACTTATGATCTCTGTCAAATAAAAAAATAAAATCTTTAAAAAAAATGTTTATGATACAATGTCAAGAAAAAAAATCAGAATGCAAAAATTACATAATAATTAGAAATCTGTAAAAACAGGTAAAACAGGTATACAGGTGGCCAACGATTATGCAAAAATGAAAAAAGAAAGAGTTGTATTAGGGTATTTTAATCCTTCCCAAAAAACTGAGTTTTTCGTTGTTTAATTCACTATCATAAAAGCTTTTAAAATAGCCACCAACAATTGGATAATCTGACAGAACCCCACAAAACAAAACAGATTCCAACTAATGAAAAATCCTTAACGGGAACCAAATAGTACATAAGAAACACAATCATCTGGCTTCTCACAGAAGAAAAAATTTCCATGATTAAGACAGATTCAGTACTACTGCCTTGACAGTGAATGGATGGACTATTTGACTCACTCTGGTCAGGCTGACATGGGCAAAGGTAAGTAAAACATGGAATGCCATTATCTTGACAATTACATTTGCCAGAAGGAAGGGTAATCAGATAGACACAGGGACCTGACCCATGCCCCAAGTGACTCCTGTCTTCACTTCATCTGTGGGGACTTGGTTCTTTGAGACTGCAACTCACTGTGCTTGTTTGGAATGTTAATATTTCCCCTTATGGATAGCCTGGGTTTATTTCATTGCCAAAATGAGTAGGAAACACTATCTAGCAAGTGATCCCCTCAGATTATCTTCTCCAGACAGCTAATGTTTATTATGCAGCTACAGAAGGCACAGAAGGGATGAATGGAGAGAGCGACAGAAAAGGAAAACTAGCCATATAATTAATTTTAAGTGCACAGTACTTAAAATTCATAGTATTATGAGTTTACCTTGTGTTCAGACACTGAGGCAGTGTTTTCAATTGCCTAGAAAAAAAAGGGTCACGAAAGTATTATAACACATAAGTAGAACATGTTTCACCTTATTTTTTTTTTTAAGATTTTGTTTTATTTGACAGAGAGAGAGATCACAAGTAGGCAGAGAGAGAGGAGGATGCAGGCTCCCTTCCGAGCAGAGAGCCTGATGCGGGACTCGATCCCAGGACCCTGAGATCATGACCTGAGCCGAAGGCAGAGGCTTAACCCACTAAGCCACCCAGGTGCCCCATGTTTCACCTTACTGAGTATGCCCCATTCTTCTGAGAAGCAATCTGTCTATCTGGGAACCATCATCTGTCACTTCTACTTGACTGATTTTCAACACTTTTATTTCCACCTACCTTTACTTACATATCCATCACTGATTACCACCTACCCCCTCCTTATGTTCAAAGTCATGAAGATCTCACTCACCTTAATCCAGGCTTCTGAAATGATCTTCTCATATCTAACAGCTGACTTTATTACATCAAAGAGAAGAATAACACAATCCTGACTGTTGTTTTCTTGATTTCCTGAAGAACTACAAGCAGCAGAGGGGGAAAAAAATAATTCTTCTACTTACCAGAGAGGAACCTATAAAATCTGGGTTCCTGTTACTAGCCAAATGCCTGTTCCAAGGCCAGCTTCATGTGTAAAATGGCTAATAAACTTGTACTGTAGTCTATCTAAGACTGATCTGAATTGCTGGGAGAATACACTCCACCCGCCCACATACACATGTACATATACATTACATGTACCACAAACATATGATTTGAAGCACTGTATAGTGATACATGCAAACAATATTATTACCATTATTTGTAGTTGCAAGTATTAAGATCTACTGTCCTGGCTTCAGAATAAATGTCAGAAAACTTGCCTTGCCTATGTGAGAAAAAGGGTAGTAACTGTCAATGACATTATACCTTTGTCGTCCTTTATTTTTCAACTTGCTTTGGGAAGCTTGCAACCGTGATGGCAAAACACAATGCTGCAGATCCAACTTCTCCCGGAGCTCAGAAATTATCTGTGGAAAATAAATATTAAGTTATGTGTTCTGCTCATTCATAGTGGATAGGCACACTTTGTTCTTTCAATAGCACCATAACAATCCCCTGAAAGACTGAGTAAGAAGAATCACTAAGTGTTAAATAAGGCTTTTTATTTTTTAAGATTTTATTTTTAAGTAATCTCTATATACAACATAGGGCTCAAACTCACAACTCCAAGATCAAGGTCACACGCTCTACTGACTGACTTATGGAGTGCCCCTAGACAAGGCATTTTAAAAAGGAGAGTTGATGAAAATAGTTAATGCAAGGATAGTATGTCATGCCCTTCAAAATTCCAGAATTCTTTGAGGTATTATAATGAAATAGCAAATATAACTGTGTAATGGCTTATATGCAACAATAAATCTGGCTAGTTCCATTCCATCGCCTGAATACTATCTGGATTAAGCAGCATTATTAGTAAGTTTGGGAACAGGGAAGAATTAGAAGCTATAGTTTTAATAATGTATCTTGATGTATCTTCATCTAGGTACGTCTCTTTTCCAATACTGACTTTCACAAGGGCCCCACTGCTATACTCTGTACTCCCAGAGATGTAGCATGCGACTGGTGTTTGTTGGGAAATAATAGGGTACCTCAAGTGCATCTGCAGCTGTTACAGAATGAAGAATGAACTTGATTATCACAGGTAAATCGTCCAGTTTGACAGATAACAGCTTACCCATCACCAACTGGCGGACCTAAACATAAAAAGCACAAAAACCTTAAATATTTTTATGTTAATACCTCAACCTAGTAGTGACCTGTTAGGTAAAATCAGAAAATCTTTTCTCATTCAGTTTTCTCACTTGTCATTTAGGAGGAAAAACACCTCATTTTATTTTCAATTTTATTCCAACTTACAAGATTAAAAAAAATATATTTTATTTATTTATTTTACAGAGAAAGAAAGTGAGATCACAAGTAGGCAGAAAGAGAGGGGGAAGCAGGCTCCTCACTGAGCAAAGAGCCTGATGCGGGGCTCGATCCCAGGACCCTGAGACCATGACCTGAGCTGAAGGCAGAGGCTTAACCCACTGAGCCACCCAGGTGCCCCCAACTTACAAGCTTTTAATTGTTAATGCCACAGTTTCTTCAAAAACAGACAGGTGTTGGGGCAGCTGGGTGGCTCGGTCAGTTAAGCGGCTGCCTTCGGCTCAGGTCATGATCCCAAGTTCATGGGATAGAGCCCCGTGACTGGCTCCCTGCTCAGCGGAGAGCCTGCTTCTCCTCTCCTTCTGCCTGCCACTCTGCCTACTTGTGTCCTCTCTCTCTTTGTGTCAAATTAATAAATAACATCTTTAAAAAACCGGACAGATGATAAATGTAAAAGTGTTATTATCTTATAGTTTAGAGTCTGAAGGAAGGCTGAAGGAAGACACATAAAATTGTTATTCCTATGAGGAGCAGTGTGTAAGTATTATCCAAGATAGAGATTTCCACTAAAACTTACTGCTTTGAAACAGAGCAGCAAATCCATCATACTATGGCATATGAAGTTCATCAAAAAGAAAGAGATGAAATGTCATTCAATATCATTTCAAAAAAAAGTTTTTTTTAAAGATTATTTATTTTTTTATTTGACAGAGAGAGAGAGATCACAGTAGACAGAGAGGCAGGCAGAGAGAGAGAGGGAAGCAGGCTCCCTGCTGAGCAGAGAGCCCGATGCGGGACTCAATCCCAGGACCCTGAGATCATGACCTGAGCCGAAGGCAGCGGCTTAACCCACTGAGCCACCCAGGCGCCCCTCATTTCAAAATTTTTTAAAAGATTTATTTATTTGAGAGAGAGAGAGAACATGAGCAGAGGGGAGGGGCAGAGGGAAAGGGAGAAGCAGACTCCCTGCTCAGCAGGAATCCAACATGCAGCTTGATCCTGGGAGTTTGGGATCATGACCTGAGCCAAAGGCAGATGCTTAACTGACTGAGCCACCCAGATGCCCCTGCATCGTTTCAAAATTAAACTTTCATACGCAACTGCTTTATAGCAATAAGTGACTGACATTGGTTCTGGGAGGTAACAAAGCTAGCTCTGTTTCTGGAGAGCGGAGTCCTTCCTACCTGAGACAGGAGCTTCAGGTCAAGTCGGAGGCTGGAAAGGACATCCAGGATGGGAACAGTGAGTGGAGTATTCTCCATTAAAAGGTCACTGTGAATGGTGCAAAAAGAGAAAAGTTGTGTAACTTTTAACAGAGCTGGGCAGATAATTACTCAGAAAAACCACTCAGAATATGGGAAGAGAGGACATACTCAGTTTTCACTGAACTTGTTAAATAATGTATTTTATTAAAAAAAAATTTTTTTAAGATTTTATCTGTTTACTTGAAGAGAGCGAGCGAGCACATAGGCAAGTGGGGGGAGGGAGAGGCACAGGGAGAAGCAGACCCCCCACTGAGCAGGGAGCCCAACGCAGGGCTAGATCACAGGATCCCAGGACTCTGGGATCATAACCTAAGCCAATGGCAGGACGCTTAACTGACTGAGCCTCCCAGGCATCCCTAAAAATTATTTTGATCTAAAAAAAAAATACATGCTTGGGCCATCTGGGTGGCTCAGTTGGTTAATCATCTGACTTTGGCTCAGGTCATGACCTCAGGGTCCTGAGAGTGAGCCCCACATCAGGTTCCCTGCTCAGCAAGGAGCCTGCTTTTCCCTCTCTCTTTGCCCTCCCCTCACTCATACTTGCTCTCTCTCTCAAATAAAATCTTAAAAAAAACATGTTCATTACAGAAAATTCAAACGGAATAGAAATGAGAAGTCCTTTCCTCACCATCTCCACTACCCACAGGCAACTCCTATTGAGTTGGGCACATATCCTTCCTGAAAAAAGGAAAAAGAACACCTACAACAATTACAGGGAAGTATGAGAAGTATGACACATGTACATGCAAGGCATTACAGGAGAACAGAATAGAGAACAGTGATGGATTCTAAGAAAAGGCTATGTAAAAGGACAAGCTGGAATTAAGCAGGCAAAGTGGGTGGTATACTGCTACGCCCAGAGGGAGCAACCTACCCAAAAGCACAAAGGGAAGAAATCAATGGACATTTCTGGAGGTAGTTTTGCAGACAACTAAAGAAAAGGAAGTATTACAAACTAAATTTTTAAAAACTATTTTGAGGGTAAGCAGGAAATTGCATTAAAACAGAAATCCTACTACAGATATTGTTCTCCCTTCTTTAATTAACTGCCCTACCAAGTACTATTTTTCATGTAAATGATAGTAAGCAATGCTCTTAGCAATGGGTCCGATGTGATGTACACCAGAACGAATCGTTTAGGGACCAAAGAATGCAGATGTTTGGTAAGATCCACAAATGATTTGGATATGGGAGTCACAACTGAGGACTCCCTGGGTGGAATACATGCTAACGAAACAGATGATCATGTCTAGGTCTCCAAAGACCAAATTTATATGCCTAATCCTAAGGAAGACTTCATATTCACAACCACTATACTATTTTTAAAAAAAGTAGATGGGTTACCCAACTATATATTCATTATTACAAAAACAAGTCAAATCCCACACCTACTCATGGAAGGAGATACCATCCTCTTTTATATAAATAGGAATATATTACTACTACTGTTTTTAAACAAGATCAGGCGTCTTCAGGGTGGTATGGTTGTAGACCTACTACTGTTTTCATTCTACAGAGTTAAGGCTCCCACAGAGGGAACTTACCCACCTGAGTTCTTTCCCCACATCAGCATGCTGGGAATCCCCTAGGATCTCAGGAAGGCTGGTGACAAAGTCATGCTGCAGGTACAGCGGAGCAATACTAATCAGCTGCATGAGCTTGGTGGTGAGATCCTGCAGTGGAGGACACCATTAGAATTGTTGCACACTAATCAGAACAGAGAAAGATGTCCTCCTCATGAAATGTAGATACAGAATTATTTTTGTACAATATGGCACCTATACATACATTCAAACTCAAAGCCTAAATACAGAGATCAATGACCCAGAAATTTTCACACATGGTATGGTACATCATCTAGCGGGTCCGTTGTATACTTTACTTCATTTAAGATTTTATTTATTTATTTGAGAGAAAGGGAGTAGAGGAGGAAGAAAGAGAGAGAGGGCATGAGCAGGTGGAAGGAGAAGCAGACTCCCCACTAAGCAGGGAGCAGGACATGGGGCTATATCTCAGGAAACTGGGATCATGACCTAAGCAGAAGGCAGATGCTTAACCGACTGAGCCACCTAGCCACTCCTACTTTATTTCATTTAATCTTCACAACTCTATGGAGTCTGTGTGACAATTCCTTTTTTTTTTTTTTTTTAACGATTTTATTTGACAGAGAGATTGAGAGAGAGCACAAGTAGACAGAGCAGCAGGCAGAGGGAGAGGGAGAAGCACGCTCCCTGCTGAGCAGGGAGTGCAATGCGGAGACAAATCCCAGGACCCCGGGATCATGTCCTGAGCTTAAGGCAGCCGCTTAACTGACTAAGCCACCCAGGCACCCCTATTCTTTTTTTTTTTAAGCAGAGTTCACACCCAACATGGGGCTTAAACTCACAACCCAGAGATCAAGAGTCACATGCTCCACTGATTGAGACAGCGAGGTGCGCTGACAATTCCCATTTTTAAAAGGTGAGGATATGCATTGCCCAAAAACACACAGTAAGTACAAAACAATAAATACACAATAATACAGAGTTTCAGTCCACATGGAATTCCAAAACTCATGTTCTTCCAAATAAAGATTTAGCCTTGGAATGCCTGACAAAAATTAATAGAATGATTTAAAGAACTCTGGAAAGAAACAGGCCTTACACACTAGGCTCGAAACAGATTCAATCTTACCACGGTGCTTAATAACAAATCACATAATTGTAAAAACTTACTAACACTTTCCTCATATGTAATCAAATTAAACATTTGCAGCATGGTAGGTTGGTCTGGGATCTCACTGATTTTGAGAAATAAAACATAGTCATTTGTGTACTTTGAAAGCTATTTATTTTATTTCCAAATATTTATTTAATAGATATCTAGTCATCATAATTAGAAAAACTTTTTTTCTGGAGAAATTTAAAGGGTGAAACATCCATGATTCTCAAATTATGAAAGATGAAAAAAGCTAATAAAAAGAAAAATGTGAATTTTCAGTTTAGGAAAGAAAAAAAAACAACAAAACACTGCAAATTCCAAAAGTTTGATTAAGCGTGGAAAACAGACTCTCTAAATCCAAGAGACAGAACAAGCCCCAAAGCCTACCTTGCCATCCACAATTCTGTCAAGCCATTTCAATTGACTGATGATGAGTCTAGGCATGTTAAGTCCATCACTATTCACACTGAAATGTTAGGATAAGAAGACAGAAACTTAGCTTTTCTGATTTACACAACAGCAAACATTAATAGTGCACAAACCATTTCAGACATTCAATTAACACTTACTGAGTGTTTATATATTAGAACCTGCATTAGACACACAGGTGACACAGGAAAAGCATGACACATACATGTTAAGATGGAAGCAGACACACTAAACTGGTAACAGTGGTTGCATCTGGGGAGGGTTTAGTAAGGTTAAGGAAAGGTCTGGAGAGTATTTCTTAATAACAATGTAAACAAAAAAATAAAGGCAATAAACTTGAACAAACTAAACAAGAAAAATTTTTAAAGGTAGAAAAGTGTTAAGTACTGAAAAAAGCAAGCATATACTGCTTTGGAAACATAGAAGGTTGAATTAGACTATGTCTGTCAAAGTACTGAAAACCATTTATAGATGAAGAAATGCTGGGGGCACCTGGATGGCTCAGTTGTTTGAGCACTCGACTCTTGATTTTGGATCCTGTCATGATCTCATGGGTCGTGACATCAAGCCCCGAAAGGAGCTCCTGCTCAATGGGGAGTCAGCTTGAAGATTCTCTCACCCTTTGCCCCTCCTCCCACTCATGTGCATGCTCACATGTGTGCAAGTGTGCCCTCTCTAATTAATAAATAAATCTTTAAAAAAAAAAAAAAAGGAATGTTGGCTTAGTTATTATTTCTCCCCAAATGAGAGCATCTGGCTTCCTCCCCCTATGTCTGAAGTTTTGGACTACCTCTAGTTTTTTTTCTTGACACCATTCTTAGTCTTTGTTTAGTGCAGTCAAATTTAACTACTGAAAAAGACAAAAAACATCTACATGAGCAATTCAGGCAAAGCATCTGTGAAGCTCTATCTTCAAGTGTATTATTACTATATACAAAACCTAGAGGGGCGTCTGGGTGGCTCAGTGGGTTAAGCCTCTGCCTTCGGCTCAGGTCATGATCTCAGGGTCCTGGGATCAAGCCCCGCACTGCGCTCTCTGCTCGGCAGGGAGCCTGCTTCTCCCTCTCTCTGCCTGCTTCTCTGCCTAGTTGTGATCTCTGTCAAATAAATAAAATCTTAAAAAAAAAAAAACAACTAGAAAAAACACATTAAAAATGAGAAAGTAAAAATGACCTATAATCCTGTCCTCCAGAGATGTCTGTTATTAATATGTATATGTATATGTATTTTTTAAGATTTTATTTAAGAGAGAGAAAGAGAAAGTGAGGACACATGCACAGTGGGGAAGAGGAATTGGGAGGAAGGATCAGAGGAAGAGGGAGAGAGAAAATCCCAAGTGGACTCCAAGTTGAGCATGGAGCCCAATGCAGGGTTAGATCTCACGACCCTGAGATCATGACCCAAGTTGAAACCAAGAGTCTGATGTTTAACTGACTGAGCCACCCAACAGACCCTGTATTTTTTTTTTTTTAAATAACATATTGGGCTAAACTGTAAATACTGATTTGTAACCTTACCTTTATTTCCAATTAATGCAAGGCATTAAAGAGTCCTCTGTATAATTTTTAATGTCCACATAATATTTTTTTATATATATTTTTTAATTTATTTATTTGTCAGAGAGAGGGAGAGAGAGCGAGCGAGCATAGGCAGAGAGTGTGGCAGGCAGAGGCAGAGGGAGAAGCAGGCTCCCTGCTGAGCAAGGAGCCTGATGTGGGACTCGATCCCAGGATGCTGGGATCATGACCCGAGCCGAAGGCAGCCGCTCAACCAACTGAGCCACCCAGGCGTCCCGTGTCCACATAATATTCTATTATATTATCTATTATAGGGATATCTACATATATCTATTATAATATCTATTATAGGGATGTACCTCATTTACTTAATCCCCTAGAGTTGAACATCTCAATTGTTTACAATTTTTTGTTAAACAGTAATCTTATTCATTACTGTTTTCACTCAGTTATTACCTTAGGATAAATTAGAAGACATGGCTGAGCATTAAAGAGTATACAAAATCTCAGGTTTTGATACACACAACCTACTGCCCTTCAGAATGACTTGAACCAACTGATTATGTTTATCAGCAATGTATAAGCATGCCTGTTCATTACACTCAATAAGGGAGATCCTTTGAGAGTAGAAAAAAATGTATGTATTGGGTTTTTTTTTGTTTGTTTGTTTTAAGATTTTATTTATTTATTTGACAGACAGAGATTACAAGTAGGCAAGAGGGGCAGGCAGGGAGAGAGAGGAGGAAGCAGGCTCTCTGCGGAGCAGAGCGCCCGATGTGGGGCTCAATCACAGAACCCTGGGATCATTACCTGAGCTGAAAGCAGAGGCTTTAACCCACCGAGCCACCCAGGCGCCCCTGTATGTACTGTTTTAAATTTGTATCTTCTGGGGCGCCTGGGTGGCTCAGTGGGTTAGGCCTCTGTCTTCGGCTCAGGTCATGATCTCAGGGTCCTGGGATTGAGCCCCACTTTGGGCTCTTTGCTCAGCAGGGAGCCTGCTTCCTCCTCTCTCTCTATCTGCCTCACTGCCTACTTGTGATATTTGTCTGTCAAATAAATAAATAAAATCTTTTAAAAAAATTTGTATCTTACGGGGCGCCTGGGTGGCTCAGTGGGTTAAGCCGCTGCCTTCGGCTTGGGTCATGATCTCGGGTTCCTGGGATCGAGTCCC
>PISX010020494.1:0-35680 GCA_004024625.1 Mellivora capensis | reverse complement strand
AGTCAAGCAGAGAGAGTCAATTATCATATGGTTTCACTTATTTGCGGAGCATAACAAATAACACGGAGGACATGGGGAGATGGAGAGGAGAAGGGAGTTGAGGGAAATTGTGGGGGAGATGAACCATGAGAGACTATGGACTCTGAAAAACAACCTGAGGGTTTTGAAGGGGCGGGGGGTGGGAGGTTGGGGGAGCCAGATGGTGGGTATTATGGAGGGCACGAATTGCATGGAGCACTGGGTGTGTTGTAAAACTATGAATTCTGTTACGCTGAAAAGAAATGAAATTAAAAAATAAATAAAAATTTTAAAAAAGAAACAAACCAAACAGAAAAAAGCTAATGGCTGCTTTCTCGAGCTGGGCCCATGACTGGAAAGAAAAGAGAGTGAGAAGACATGAAGCAGGTATAGGGACAATCTCCAAAATTTTGCTCATGGCACCCTTGGGATCTTGGCAGATTTAAGTGTTCTAAACATTTTGGCAGATAGAACAAGACAAGTCTAGATTTTGGAATGGGATATTAGATTTCCTTTCGGACCCACAGGAACAATAAAGCATTGTAAAACTTTGAAGTTCATAAAATTTAAGATTTTTCTATTATTTTTTCCCAGTTGGCTTTCCTTCTGCCCCTCTCAGCACAACTAATGAATCACATAGAATGAATTTGAGCTTTGGCCCCCATGCTGGGGATTGGGGTGAGCTAGAGAATCAGGTGATGAGCTTAATCAAAATAATAGAACTGTATTCAATTCACATGGAATTTTATATTTTCGCAAAGCATCTTCTCACACCCTAGTTTGTTTAGCTTTTACGTGCATCATGAAATAAATACAGCAGGGGTTATTTCCATTTTGCAGAAAGGCAAAATGAGGCCAGAGAGGTTAAATGGCTTGTTTGAGTATTTGCGGGTTGAATTTAAAACTAAAGTGATTGCTTATAATGGTTAATGTACATCACTGACTATATGAAATTACATTCCAAGATTTCCATATTTAATCTCATTTTGTCTTCCTGATCATGTTATGTTATAAGGCAGGCACTATTCTTGTCATAATCATTGAGCAATGAAAAAATAGAGTTCCTTTCCAGTCAACTATAATCTGTACATCAAGAAGGAGATCCTATGGCTCTTTGTTATAAGTGACAGAAATTAACCCTCACTGCTTTAGAGAGCATATTTATTAAAAGCAATTGGTTTTAGGTGCAAATGGCTTCTTGGTGTCAGAAAAAAAAGAAATCTCTTGCTTTCATAGCTCATCTTTATTATAGATTAATATTCACTATTGTTTTATCTGAATTTTCTCTCCTTTTTTAAATAAATAAACTTGAACTTGACAAAGGGCCATATTCTGCATGTATCTCCCAATTAGGAGTCTATTGTTTCTCACTTGTTCCATTGGAAACAGCTTTCCAAATTGTAGCACTTGCATAAACTTTTTGAATGAATTTTGCAACCCATTTGGAAAAAAGAGAAAGTACATGGGGCAACTAGAACCAAATTATAGAGTTGTGGTGGTGTATTTTGCCATGGCCTCTTTACCTTCCCCCTTCCTCAGGGTGAAGGCTTCCTTGATCCCCGGACCCTCTGACTCTCTGGACTCCTGACCCCCTGACCTGCAGACACAGTAGTTGGGTGCTACTCTCCCATCCCCCCATGTGTCCCTGGTACATACTTATGCATATATCACACTCCATTTTATGCTTTCATGGCATATATGTCTTGAAGCTTCATGAAAGCAGAAATTATAGTTTATCTCGAGTGGCATAACTCCAGGACATAACACTATGCCCAGAACATATGTGATCCCAGTATGTGAAATTCATTTCGAGGGCTTACCTATCAGAAGCTTACATGTGCCCACTGATTTCTCAGCACTGATTAAAGAGCAAGAACTTGAATTCTCCCTGCCCAGTATTTACTGATGACCCTGTTGTAGAAAACAATATTTAGACACACTCACCTGAGTATTTCAGTCCATTTATTTTTCTAGATTAGAACTCAGAGGGGGCACCTGGGTAGCTCAGTCGGTTCAGCATCTGCGTGACTTCAGCTCATGTCATCATCTGAGGGTCCTGGATGGAGCCCAACGTGGGGATCTGCGCTCAGAGGGAGTCGGCTTGTCCCTCTGCCCCTCCCCCTGCTCATGTCCTCTTTTTCTCTCTCTCTATTTATTTGAGAGAGAGAGAATCTCTCTCTCAAATAAATAAATAAAATCTTTTTTAAAAAGAAAGAAAGAATTCACAAACACAACCCAAGGCTCAGGTTGGTCCAATATTGAGTTTGGTCTTTACAGTATTTTAAGTATGACTGAACTGCCCTTACCAGATCTGGTACTACACACCACTCCCTCTCGTCACACACTGGATCCAAACCGTTACTACCTGCCCCACTCTGAAGGTATTTGGGGTTAGATCCCTCCCACTTCAGATATGCTTGTATGTGACCTTCAGAGTAAGTTCAAGATCAGACGCTTCATGCCTGGGCACTGCTGTTTGGGAACCACGTCAATTTGTGTTTACTCAACAGAGCTTAAATGGTGCACTTTCAGCCAACACAAGGGATGCCAGACAAATGGGCCTATGAAAGACCCTGCTCTCTGTCATCTTGTGAGAGTGGCTTTAATGGTGTGGTCCTCGGAGGGAGGAGCCTATGAACTTAGAGCAGAGCCCGCGTTTTTGCCGGGAATATCTGTGCCTCTCCTGAGCTCCTGGTTTATGGCTGTTCTCGTGGAATTCCACAATTCCTGTCAAGCTGACAGTTTTCTCTTGAGCTGGCACCCAGAAAAACACACAGCTACCATTCTGGTCCATCTCTAGGAAACAGAGCTCCATGGATGTATTTTGGGCAAGAACCGTTCCTCTGGTTTTGCTCCTTTCTGTTGGTTTTCACTTCTTGTTTTTTTCTTTTTATGTATTTGAACTGCACATACCTTACTAATCAGCTTTAAAAAAAAAAAAAAAAGTAAGTTAAAAACAATGATACTAAAGACCAGTTGACTAACTGGTGTCTTGAGAGCTATCAAAAGGACACATTAAATGGAGAGGTAGGAAAAGACGAGCAAAACCCACTCTAGACTTAGTGGAGAACCCAAAGCCCTTAGTCAGGGCCCAGCACCACAGAAGGTGCTCAGTATACATCTATGGAGAGTTTTTAATTATTTATTAAATAAAAACCTCAGAACTAGACACATCAAGAAAGGTTTTGGTCCTCCCAAGTGCTCAGAGTGATCTGGCACACAGTAGGAAGTCAAAAAAATGTTTGTTGAATAAATAAAATGAGTGAGTAAATAAACTGAACAAAGGAATGAGCAGGGTAGCCAAGGTCTGGAATGGCCAGACTCTGAAGACTTACAGAGCAGGAAGTAGCATCTCTGGGATAAAGGAAAGTCCACTGGAGATACAGCCAGGAGACAGAAGAGGACTTCATGCACATTCTGGTAAGACCAGCCTAGGAGGGCACCTGGGTGGCTCAGTCAGTTAAGCGAGTACCTTCAGCTCAGGTCATGATCCCAGAGTCCTGGGATCAAGTCCTGCATTGGGTTCCCTGCTCAGCGGGGACTCCACTTCTCCCCCTGCCCTTACTCCACTCTCATGCTCTCTCTCTCTCTCAAATAAATAAATAAAATCTTTTTTTAAAAGTAAATACATAAATACCAACCCAGGAAAGACAGCACACAGCAAAAACCCAGCCAGACACAGGAAGGATGGTGGCAGAACCAGAGCAGCAAAGACTTGACCATGGCCTTGACCACTCAAGTGCAGCTTCAACACTTGATCATTTCCTTATACCTTGCCGGGTTTGATTTTCACTCTGCAGAACAGCTATCCCTGAATTTGGCCAACAAATCCTCTGGAATTTTCTAGAAAAGCAACGCAGAAGTTGTTACAGCAATGCTCTCTGGTCCAGAGCTTCCAAAATGCTTCAACTCCAACTGATATTGATGTTCACAAGAGTCTCTTGAGACACTTGATAATCCCCAAGTTTCTGAACATGCACAGTGTGCAATGTCCCCATTGAATGCACAAAACATAGCTAAAACATTTAGGTAGCTTTTTAAACCATCAGTGAAGATTATTATGTACTCCAAAATGAACAAAACTCCAAGCCGAGAGAGAGCTGTGCTGTTGCGGGCATGGCTGGGTTTGCTCACGAGCTCCTGCGGCCTGCTTCATGCCACCCCTTTTGGCGCTTTCCCTCCGCAAATGACCATTCATCGCTTATGAAGGGTGCTTTTCCGTGCTTTGCGAATAAATAGTTAAAGCCACAAATATGAAACCACCAATGCTATAGATCTAACATCATCCTTAATCCAAAATGAACTTTCTTAAAGATTTATTTACTTATTTGAGAGAGAGAGCGTGCATGCACGAGCAGGGGGAGGAGTAGGGAGAGGGAGGGAATCTCAAGCAGGCTCCCCTCTGAGCAGGGAGCTCACTGCAGGGCTCTATCCCAGGACCCTGAGATCATGACCAGAGACAAAACCAGGATTCGGACACTCAACCAATGAGCCACCCAGGTGGCCCTCCAAAATGAATTTACCACAATCGTCCTCTCCCTGCCTTCTCTTTTGTTCTCTCGTTCGCTCGCTCTCCAGCCTCAGAAGAAAAACTGTTGAAGAACAGACATTAAAATCCTGAGCAATAGCTTTAATAATCCTAGAGAGGCAAGCATCTCAGAAAAGTGCTAAAAACAGCATCATCAGGAAGAAATCAGAATACCAGTCACAATTCTTTTTTTCCAAATTATCGAAATAACTCAACTCTCACTCAATATCATTTGTGTTTTCTTCATTAACTCTGAAGTTTACCTCATCTCATTTCCCTTTCTCCCTTCAAATATATCTATATTATTCTGTCAGTAAAGTTAGGTATGAAGGGAAAATTCAGGCTTCCAATATTGAATCTGAGCTTCACAAATAGAGTGGTAATGGAAAAGTCAGACAGAAAACCTTTGTAATAATGGACTCAGACAAAAATAAAGCTCTGAAATCGGCTGGAATACCGAAGTCTAAATTGTTTATGGAATCAGTTATGCTCTTGGACCTGTGGGGCCTCACAGCCTTTGATTTGGGTTTGTGTGTGTGTGTGTGTGTGTGTGTGTGTCTGTCTGTCTGTCTGCGTGCACGGGTGCTGCTCAGTAAGGACACAGAATTTAGAATTTACTGTTTCCCAAGTTAACAAAGTTGGGTTTTTTAAATTTTATTTATTTATTTGTCAGAGAAAGATTAAGAGACAGAGAGCACAAACAGGGGGAGCAGCAAAGGGAGAAGCAGGGTCCCCAGTGAGCAAGGAACCCAAAGCAGGAACTTGATCCCAGGACGCTGGGATCATGATCTGAGTTGAAGGCAGATGCCCAACTAACTGAGCCACCCAGGCATCCCCATTCATTTATTTAAAACCCACTTAGAAGAGCACTATTCAACAGAAATAAAATTTGAGCCATGTATTTAACTTTTCTTTTTCTTTTTTTTTTTTTAAGTAAATTCTATGTTCAAGGCAGAACCTGAACTCTCAGCTCGGAGGTCAAGAGCCTCATGCTTCACATGGACTGAGCCAGCTAGTTGCCCTGGCATAGTCAATTTTCCTTATACCCAGATTTAAAAAGTGAAAAGGAACAGTTGAAAATAATGTTTAAAGTATTTCTATTTAATCTGATGTATCCAAAACATGATCACTTCATAGAGTCAGTATGTCTCCAAAATGCGGGGTGTCTATTACACGCACAGCACTGCTCAGTAAGGACACGGAATCCCCATCCGGAATACTTCATCTGTATTTA
Source organism: Mellivora capensis (assembly GCA_004024625.1). Classification (NCBI taxonomy): domain Eukaryota; kingdom Metazoa; phylum Chordata; class Mammalia; order Carnivora; family Mustelidae; genus Mellivora; species Mellivora capensis. The sequence continues at coordinate 29,900 of PISX010020494.1, read as the reverse complement.
CAGTTTGTCCAATTTGCAATTGGAAGAGCTGATTCACTTACCCAAGTTGTTTCAAGCACATATAAAAGCTCACCAATAACTGAATGAAGTCTCCATTTTTTAAATTTTAAATTTAAATTAATTAAAATTCAGAAAAAGTACAAATTTATTTCACTCATGCGAGCCACATTTCAACCAGCGCAGGCGATGCAGGTTTAAAGAGGAGGCCACCTTTACAACTTACCTAAAGAGCTGGGCTGTCAAGCCAGTTGAAACTAGATTGAAAATCTGGCCGGCATATCCACTAGCTGTGTGACCTTGGGCAAGTCACTTACCCTCTCTGAGTCTCCTGTTCCTCTCCTAGAAATCGAAGCTAATAATGCCTACTTCACAGGGCTGCTATGTGAGATCCTAGCTATAAGAGGACCCCGGCCTTAGGTACTTAATAAACGCCCCCCACCCCCGCCCTGCACTCACCCATCATAACCTCTCCACCTCCTTTTTACAAAAACCTATTTCGCAAGTAGATAAGGCAATTAACATATAAATTGAATTTAATCAAGTAAAGCACAGCAAAGACTCTGCTCACTCTTGTGAGCTACCACTAGAAGCTGGCTTGTGTTCCGCCCTCCAGCCCCTCTGTTCTAGAGTACCGCGGGCATTGCAATTACCAGCTTACATATCCACTCTCTCTCTGGACTGAGAAAAATATTTATGGGTTTCCACTCTGCAGAGCCAACACACACATGAGGCCTGGCACCCCCCAGGAGCTCTCAAAAACTGGCTTTTCAATGAAAGAATGAATCATCCTATGATACTACCTGTGGGAAAAATGGGCAGGGGAGAAAGACTTGCCAAATATGTAAATCTCGCCCCCGCATCGTCACTGGAGATGGGGAGGTGGTGCAGGGAGGTGATCTCTGGTTTAGCAGAGGTCCATATTATCCAAGAAGCTTTTCCCCAAACACTCTAACCCACAAGGTCCTCAAACTGTCCTAAAGTCGGGTGCATTTTGGAGAACAACCCAATGATTCTGCATACAGTCCTGTGCATGAAATTCTTCTCCAGTCCCTCCACCAGACAGCATCAGCTCTCACCTCTTGCGCAATATGATTCCTGAGCCAAAAATAACCCTTTCCTGCCTTCTTCCCCTTTGGGCACACACCTATTCTTCCCTCAGATTCAGCTTATTCACTGCTGACTCCAAGAAGCCCCATCTAGCCACTTGCCTCTGACCACACTATTCCCACTATGGGGCCTCGTACACAGCATCGTGTTGCACTTAAAGGTACTAGGGTTTCAAATTGTTCCTTTAAATATTTGTCCCCTCTCCCAGGACCTGCGTGTGAACACCTTGAGACCCAAGTTCTGCATCCCAGGGTCAGTGTTATGCCAGGTGCTGGGGGGAGGGGACAGATGGTGAGCGGGAGGGGGAAAGCGGTCAGTGTTCACGGAACTGAACTGGATTGGATTAAATTAAAATCTCCCAAGCCTTGTGTGTGAAATTTTAAATGACCAAAGATCAGAGGACTGAGTTTTGTAGTCTCATGTAAGGTTTTCTAGAACTTCATTTTTGTGATATGTCCTCATTCCAGGAGCCAGGACCCCAGCATGTGCAGGAGTGGGTGGTGTCTGAGGGAAAGAAGGTAGAAAGTTCCACTCTGGGCACCTGCTCTAAGCCCAGCGCCCAGGCATCACCTAATGCGCCACACCACCACATGCTCACCGCTGTTCTCCGCAGCTACTTTTATTAATTACATGTATACACTGAGGCTCGATGAGCTTAAATAATTTGGCAGAGCTTTTGGTGACGTCAGGATTCAAGCCCATCTCCTTTTTTTTCTTTCCATTCCCCTGTGCTGCTTCTAAGCCTGGAATGACAGCTCAAAGGAGAGATAAGACACAGGGAAAGGAGAGGAGGGGGGTTCACATCTGTCCAAGGGCCAACCCTGCCTGCCAGCATGAGACAGAAAGAAGATAGCTGACTGTTTAGATGTAGAGAGAAAGAAGATGGCCTGCCAATCTGGTCATTGGTGCCGTATGTATCTGCTGAGTTCTTCATTTAACGTCCGAGTCAAGAATGCGGGAGGCATTTGCAAGAATGAAAAATGCATGAGTTTGAGCACCCATCCGCCCCATACCACTGTCTAACTTTGGACACCATTTCCCTACCTTCAGAGAGTAGCGACCTACCATGCACATTAGAGCTCATCTATGTGAAGAACCAGGTAGGACCAGGTAGGTAAGCAATGAATCATCATTACGGATCTTGGTATTATGAGCAGAACTGCCAAGTCAAACAAGGGTCTTGCCCTCTGTGAGCGTATAGTCAGTCTCATAGGGGTGACCACAAGGAAATGGAAGCAGGTCCTGCCACCCCCTCCCCCCAGGAGGGGATGTGTTCTTGAGCCCACCCTTCTTCTCCGTCTCACTCATGATCTAGAGATGTCCCAGAAGTGATGTCAGGGCTTTCCGCATCATTGCTGGCCATTACGTGCGCTGCCCGCAAAGCTGACAGCATGATGATTCTGACAGGCAGGAGCCAACCCAGCACCTACCCACAGAGGAAATGAAAGCCAGCCTCCCCTCTCCTGGGCACAGGCTCTTCACTGACGCTCTGGTGTGTTGGTCGTGTGCCTGGCTTAATGCGACGCAAGGCAAACAGTAATTAAACCAGCCAGCTTGGCCCAGGCACTCAGGCATGCAGAATGGGCACTTGCATGGAATGGGTTCCAAAATGATACACACGGTTGTTTCTTTCTCTCTTTTTCACCCTGACAACATTGTGACTAATGGCTTTACTTTGGGAGTTTGGGGATCACTGAGTACATTTTAGGGTCATTAGTGAGGGGGGAAACAGCCCTTCTCATTCTCGATCTGTTTGTCCTCACAGTATTTTTCTCTCCCATTCTTTCCGTTGCTCTGACGATCAGCATGAGCACCCTGGATGTGAGTGTGATGCCATTTGGTCTGCACGGGCTCCACAGACCAAACAAATAAACAGAGGCAATGTTGAGAGGCAGGCCATTCCAGCCTGAAAGCCTCGAATTGTGGCACATGTGGCAGTCAGTCTGTCTGCCCTGCATGGTGTCCCCCACCTCTGGCCCTCCTGTCCCCACAGGAATCTGCTCCCTCATCACTTGCTGAACATGCCACAAGCCAAAGGATTCCCCTCCCCAGCCACAGATGACTAAACCCAGAGTCAATATCTGACATAAACCAACCAAGCCGCTGGCTGACCCGGAATCAAGCACACTCTCCCTAGAATCAGAATTAAGGGAGGCAGCTATGCTCGTCGGGGATGGGCAATGGGACCCTCGGGTCATGCCCACTCAGGGCTGTGAGTCCTTCTGGTAAGGTGCATGGCAGGAGGCAAAGAGCAGCGTTAAGTGTGGGGCAGACACTGATGGACAACGGGATGGGAGCCTATCAGCCCAAGAGAAGAAGTTTGGAGAGAAGCAGCCAGAACACTTCCCATTGCCTGTGACTAGATCCATAAGGTCCCCTGGATGAGGCAAGAATATTTTATCTGGAAGGGCCTGGAAATTTCCCCAGCATACCACTTCTTTTACTGATGGGAACACATCCCAGATGGGGAAACAGTTGACCAGAGCTACCCAAGACTAGGCTGCGATGGTTCATGTGATTATCAACTTGGCTAGACAAAGGCACCCAGTTGTTTGGACAAACACCAGTGTAGCCGTGCCGTGAAAGTATTTGTAAGATGTGATTAACATTTAAGTCAGTAGACTTTGAGTAAAGGAGATTACTCTCTCTAATGTGAATGGACCTCAGCCAACCCAGTTGAAGGCCTTGAGAGCAAAAACTGAGGTTTTCAAAAGAAGAAAGAATTCAGGCTGAAGACTGCAAGGTGAAGCTTTGCCTGAGTTTTCAGCTTGCTGGCCTGCCCTGTGGGTGGCAGACTTGCCAGCACCCCCACAGTCATGTAGGCCAATTCCTTAAAGTTCTCTCTCTTTCCTTTCTCATCTATCTCCCCCATTTCCTGGCGAATGCATGGACTCTGAGTCTCCTGCTAGTTTTCTGGAAAGAGAGCTCTCCAGGGAGAAGAAATAGATTCCTTCACATCAAGAAATAAAAACACTATCCTGTATAGTTTCTGTATAATATCATGTATTACACAGCTGATATGTCTAGTGGTCATGAGTGGCTCTAGATCCAGACTGTTCCTACACCAGCTCCACCCCTGAAAGACTCCAGGTAAGGCTCACACCTCTCTACTCTTCCATTTTCTCCTCTGCTAAATGAAGATAGTGGTAGCACCCGGTTCTAGGGAGACTTAGGGAAGTAAATAAGCCAAGCACAGAAACCCTTCGGAGAGGCCCTGGAGATTGACGTGCTCCATACATGGTAAATACTGTCGGTGTTGTTGTTGCTAATAATAATAAATAAAAGCACTTCAACACATTCGATCTTTCAACAGCGTGTACTGAGTATGAACTGGATCAGGACACTTTCCACTGCAAATGGCTGACCTAGTCAGCGAGAGCCTGTTGGTACGTGTCCCTGGGAAATGCAGCACAGCGGGATCCTGCACCCCGGGATGTCATCAGGGCCCCGTCTCTTCTCTTTCCCGCTGAGCTTCAGCTTTATTCTCAGCTGAGGTCTACCCATTGGGTCCCCATGGCCACCAGCTGCTCTAGGCCCAGTCTACCTTGTCCAAGGCTTTCCAGCAAAAGTCCCAGAATTGAGTTCTATTTGCCTTAGACTGGGTCACATGGCCCGCCCTGGAACCAGATTCTGTGACTCTGATTGGCCAGGCCAAGGTTACGTGGCCAGCTGCAATAGGGGGTGGGGGAGGGGGCATTACAAAAGCAGATGGTGTGTAAGCAGGAGGATCAGAGGCTGGGCAGGCAGATACAGCAGAGGGCCACCGTGGACACGTCCCTTGCACCACCCAGGACTGTGCTCTGAGCTTTACACCACAAATCAGCCTGTCTTCAGACTGTCCCTAGCCTGGATTCATCGCCACAAGAAAAGCAGGCTTAGAGTGTTGGAGCCACTAGACCAGCGCCCACAGCAAGTACAAGGTCAGGCAGGATTCGTACCCAAACTTGATCATAGCTCCTCGGTGGTGCTGGCCCCTCGGAGCCACCCCGCAGCCTGTAGCAGAGGCTGGCTCTCTCAGCCCAAAGCAGCTCACCCACTGTGTGGGCTGATGGAAAGCATTGGTGTGTGTGTGTGTGCGCGTGCACGCGCGCACACACACACACACACACACACACACACTTTCTCTTTCAACTAAGGTTGATTCTAATTCGAGCCGTAAAATGACGCCTCCTCCATGATTCTTATTTGTGACTACAAGGGTTTCCTACATAGAAATTAAGGAATCGCTATGGCCCTGCTCTCTCTCTACCTACAAAGCACAGGGACCATTTGATGATTTCTGCTGCCCTTCATCATCCCACTGCAGCCCACTTAGTCTACAGGCAGATCCCTGGTGCCCGCAAAGTGAGGCCAAGCACAGAGCAGAGATAAGAACAGGCAGGAGAAGATGAACAACAGGAGCCAGTGGGCTCTGCTATTTCCCCAGCCTGCCTGTCCCAAGGGGATGGCGCCAGGGTGCTCAACCTCTCTGCCCCAGGCTTCTCCTGGATGGAAAGCTAGTGGCAACAGGAGCTGCCTCACGAGTGCAACATGAGGGTGAAATGTGCCCATACGGGTAGCATGCTTAGAGCAATGGCTGGTACCCTATAGGCACACAACAAACCAGTGACACAGCATCGTCACACACGATGACGGGACCAGGAACAGAAGAAGCAAAGGGTGGACTGGAAAGACAAACAGGAGATCCCAGAGCAGCCTGGACCCCATGGCTGGGCACAGACATTCCAGACCAAGGAATCTGCTCGGTCTCTGGGCAGGGAGAGGAACTAGGGCCCACACTGTGTACATAGGCATTCTGACGGCACTGCCCCTATCCCAGAGTTTCAGGGGGGCGGCCAGGGAGGGAAAGCCCCAGCACATAGAATACAAGGTCAACCAACTCCCCTTTAAGAGGTTGTTGGGGTCCGTTATCAAAGGAACGAGATTGAGACAAGGTGAAAGTTATGCAAAGCTTTATTCTATGCCAAGCATTAGAAGTCAGACTGACCGGCCAGGGCTGCCTCCGAAGAGAGCGACCCCCTCCCGATCTCATAGGCTGGTTTTATAGGGCATAACCGCAGACCCAAGGTACATGGCTTCTGTTGTTAAGGCATTTACTCCCGGAACCGATACCAGGAACTAGTGGGGCATTTATTCCCGGAATGAAGTCCGTGGATGTAAACAACAATATGGCTACCTAGGCAATATGGAGTCACTCTGGCTAAGCAGGCCCTAATAGTTAAACAGGTTTTAACATTAAATCAGCCCTAACAGAGGTAACAGACCTCTAGTTCTATAGATCCCTACAGGTTGTTATAAGCCAGATTCTACCCCCCAATAGGAGGCCTAGTCCTGGGACCAGATTCTCCCTTGAGCCAGACCAAAGGACCATCTGATGGGGAAGTTCATGTGAGCACTACAGCTGGCCTGGCTGGAAACAGCACCTGGAGCCATGTAGGCATTGCCCAATATTCAGTAAATGTTCCCAAAGGGCGAGTCATCCCTTGCTGCTGTTTATTTAATATTTATTGAGTACCTACCAAGTGTCACTCCCAATCCCAGAAGCAGGAGGCAGTGGTGAACAAAGCAGGTAAAATCAGTCTAGAGGGGAAGTAGTGCTTGGTTGGCTCAGTCGGTTGAGCATCTGACTCTTGGTTTTTGCTCAGGTCATGATCTCAGGGTCACAGGATCAAGCCCTGTGTTGGGCTCCCACTCAGTGTGGAGTCTGCTGCTTAGGACTCTCTCTCCCTCGCCCTTCCCCCTTCTTTCTCTTTAAAATGAGTTAATAAATCCCTTTAAAAATCAGGCTAGGGGTGCCTGGGTGGCTCAGTGGGTTAAAGCCTCTGCCTTCGGCTCAAGTCATGATCCCAGGGTCCTGGGATCAAGCCCCAGATCAGGGGTCTCTGTTCAGGAGGGAGCCTGCTTCCTCCTCTCTCTCTGCCTGCTTCTCCGCCTACTTGTGATCTCTGTCTGTCAAATAAATGAATAAAATCTTTTTTAAAATAAATTTTTAATCAGGCTAAACAGACACATGAAAAAGTGCTCAATATCACTTGGCATCAAAGAAATACAAATCAAAACCACAATGAGATATCACCTCATACCAGTCAGAACGGCTCAAATTAACAAGTCAGGAAATGACAGATGTTGGTGAGGATGTGGAGAAAGGGGAACCCTCCTACACTGTTGGTGGGAATGCAAGCTGGTGCAACCGCTCTGGAAAACAGCATGGAGGTTCATCAAAAAGTTGAAAATAGAGCTACCCTATGACCCAGCAATCGCACCGAGAGGCAGGGTAGGAGGTCTTGAGGGCTAAGCAGGGAAAAAATGAAACAAGATTGGATTGGGAGGAAGACAAACCATAAGAGACTCTTAATTTCAGGAAACAAACTGAGGGTTGCTGGGGGTTGGGGGTAGCGTTGGGGTAGCTGGGTGGTGGACATTGGGGAGGGTATGTGCTATGGTGAATGCTGTGAATTGTGTAAGCCTGATGATTCACAGACCTGTACCTCTGGGGCAAATAATACATTATGTGTTAATTTTTTAAAAATCAGGCTAGAGGGTAAGCCAGAAAATGAGCATGTGTGGGTGGGTGTGTCTGTACATATATATGTATCTATATCATATATTATTATATTCTACATAAATACATAGATATGTATATTGTAGTATGATATATTATTAGATACTGTACATTGTAGGGCAGAATAAAGGGACTAAGAGAATCAGAAAGGGCAGACATGGTGGTTGGGACAAGCCCATGAGGAAGATATCCTTGAACAGAAAACTGAATGAAGGGAAGGATCCAGCCATGCACGGATCAGGTTTATTTTTCTTAAGCCCTTTCTAGCACAGGCTTTGCTGATCTATAGGCAAAGATTTTGGCCTCAGGCCTTGTTTGCCCACCACCTCTGTACCCAACTCTGCCTTTCTCTGGGTCCACTTCCCACATGCTCAGGCTCAGCCCCAGCGCACCCAACAGCTGGCTGGACCCTACGGCTCAAGTGTGAAGAGCCGTGAACAGCCTTGGTAGGTAAGTGAAGGTTCCCCTACCCTTGTACCATTTCGATCTTACATCCTGACACTGATACCTGGGTTCCGGTGGGGAGAGCTTTTGCTTTGCCTTTCATGGTCTCCCAGATGTCTTCATTGCTGGGATCCCATCTTCCTTTTCTAAATTTTCTTCTTGGGGTACGTGTCTTGGCCGAAGCTCTGTAACAGCTGTTCTCCATATTGCCTGTCCATCCTCTGGCCAGGATTTCTGACAATACCATGCCCCTGCACTCCTGCTCTGGACACCCCTGGGCCAGCCCTTCTGATGCTGCAGACCGTGCTGGCCCCCTCAGACGTGGGGGCCTTTGCTCCACTTTGCCTGCTGCCTCCAGCCCACTCCTCCTCGGTGAAAGAGAAGTTCAAAAACCAAATTCCTGACACCTTCTTTGTGGAAGTATTTACTCTCTCCAGAACCAGAAGAAGTTTGGTTTGGAGTGTCTCTACAAAGGCCTTATTCCAGGGCACCTGGGTAACTCAGTTCATTAAGTATCTGTCTTCGGCTTAGGTCATGATCCTAGGGTCCTGGGATCGAGCCCTACATCAAGCTCCTTGCTCTGCTTCTCCCCCTGCCTCTGCCCCCACCCCCTGCTTGTGCTCTCTCGCTCTCTCTGTCAAATAAATAAATAAAATCTTTTACCAAAAAAAGTCTTTATTTCCTTCAGTTCAAGAGGTTGTCAACTGATCCTCATTCAGGACACTACCTTTTTAAGGTAACCAACCTAATTGTGAAAATTAAGTTGTTTCCAAGTTTCAGCATCATACAGCCGTCATTGAGATTCAGAGAAAGTTTTGTTGGCAGAAATCCATGGGCCAGGGCTTTCTTGATACACTTTTACCTCCTTGGCTGGAGCATCAGTGCCCCTGATCTGTCACCTTACAGGAGTGGCAAAACCTCTGAAAAATTGGTTGGCCACACACATCCTATGAACTTGACTTCCTGCCAGCAGTAAAAAGGAGCTAACTGACTGTGTACCTTAGGAGTCGAGCCAGGGAATACTCCATTTATGGAATCCTGATCCCTGGAGGACCGTAACTCTCTCAGGTGACTCAGACACAGAATCCCAAATGAAGATCAGGACCAGCACCATGCCACGCAACCACCATCACCACACGCAGCCCATGAGTGCTCACGCGGTGTGGCTAGTCCACATGGACAGGTAAATACTCACCAGTGTAGAAGACTCACCAGATTGCTAATCTAAAGATAAAAATGGAAATATTTCATAACTGTTTAGTAATCACGTGATAGATTAACTAAAATATATTATTAAAATTAATTTCCTTACTTTTTTTTTTAAGATTTTATTTATTTCACAGAGAGAGATCACAAGTAGGCAGAGGGACAGGCAGAGAGAGAGAGAGAGGAGAAAGCAGGCTCCCCGCTGAGCAGAGAGCCCTATATGGGGCTTGATCCCAGGACCCTGAGATCATGACCCGAGCTGAAGGCAGAGGCTTAACCCACGGAGCCACCCAGGCGCCCCAATTTCCTTACTTTTTTATTGCAGTTACTAGAAAGTTTAAAACGACATATGTGGCTCGCATTCTTTCTCTTTTAGACATCTCTGCTTTACATGCTCAAACCAAAAAAAGGATCCTGGGTCTATGAAGACCTCAACAGATCCGTGTGTGGTTTCTGTCTCTCCAAATTCCACTGGTTGATTAAACATCTAAAGCCCCCACTGCTCCCTCCTGACCCCAAGTCTGACCCTTCCAACTTCCCTAAGCCTTTTTATTTGATTTCCTTAAAATCATTATATTAAAAGTCTGCACAGAATGTGTGTTCCATTATCAGCTATAATGTGAGGAATTTAAAAACAAAGTGGAATTGCATTTAACTGTGCAAAATTTCAGTCTCTTCAAAAGTGTCAGTGAAAAACCAAAATTGTCCCTAATTTTTCTAAAAAGTTATTCTTCTTCCAAGATAGGCAAACTTACCTATTAAAGTTAAGACAGTATAAAATTGTAAGTAATGAATATCAACTTCTAAAATTAGGTATTGTTGAATAAAACTTTTTTTAAGATTTTATTTATTTATTTGACAGAGAGAGATCACAAGTAGGCAGAGAGGCAGGCAGAGAAAGAGGGGGGAGCAGGCTCCCCGCTGAGCAGAGAGCCCGATGCGGGGCTCGATCCCAGGACCCTGGGATCATGACCTGAACCGAAGGCAGAGGCTTTAACCCACTGAGCCACCCAGGTGCCCCGAATAAAACTTTTTTAATTAAAATTTTTAAATTATTTATCTGAAAATAAAATCATTTCTGATTCTGATGTTCGCTGTCTATCTAAATACCAGTGTAAAGGCTAGGTATTGTATATTATGGTGTCACGTCCAGAACTCCCTACAAACATTATCACAAAATGTTCTCCAGACATCATGAACATGTCTGTGAGCACCAGGCTTACTGGCAAGCACTTCCAAATGGAAAAGAAAGAAGAGAAGGAAGAAAACAGCTGTTGGCACCAGTAGAAAAATGACACTTTGTTTTGCAAGACTCCACTGTATTCACGCGTTCTGAGAGAGAGTTTGACAATTTAATTAGTCTGTCTTCAAGGGACATTTTGACAACCTAATTAGCTTATCTTTTCCTTCACTGAAGTGCTTCTGCAATTCAAATCTTCCTTGTCTCCCGAGCAATGATCACCAATGAAGTGTGCCCCGTCATGGTTTACAACCTCAGCTACCCTCCAGCACAGTCGCCCGCTACTTTGAGGCTGGAAGACAAGACTTCTGGAGAGGTGCTTCCCTGGGGCCTGCTGGTGTTAGTCACAAAACACAAGTCACCCAATGCCAGTGCTGAGCTCCAAAACACAGAGGAAGCCATGTGTTCTCCAATACACTTATGCTGTGTGACTCTGATATGCAAGACTCGTTAAAGCTTGGGATCCGGAGAAGGGGGCTCCTGGCCAATGTCTTAGGGCAGCCTTGGGATGCAAAGTCAGTCATCCTGGACATGAGTTCATTCGCTGAATTCCACTGTTTGTCAGTGTGTCCGCCTCGATGAAACAGGACACTTAGCACACGTCACTAGACTGTACGTTCCCCTAGATAGCCAACAACAGGATCTGACTTTTACACCACTGTCCCTCATCATTGAGCACTGGAATTTGGCACAAAACATGAGCTCAGTAACTACTTAGTCAACTAACTTACTAGCTTGAGACCCTTCTTTTCCACATCTGCAAACAAGGATAATATCTTACATCTCGGAGATCATTAGGAGAATTACATGTGGTAATATTTATAGAACTTCAGAATGCTCTCTGACACACAACAGGGCCTCTATTAATTATCTGGTGAGTTGATTATAATAAGGACAAGTTTGGAAACTCTCTAGAGGCCTGCTTTCTTATTTACGAAGTGGAAGAAGTGATGCTGATGTCACTGCACGTATTTGAGAATTAAATCAGAGGACATATGTGGCACATAGTAAGGGTTCCATTACTAAGTGGGGGCAGTGTTGACCATCAGGTGACGATGGTGACAATGAGCTTAATGTTGAACGCACCTCATTTCACTCACTTCATGAGACCATGAAGCCCTGAAAAGGCATAACAGGAAAACACGAGCCAAAAGTCAAAGCTCTGTCCTCCACACTATTTAAGACCATAATACTTTAAAATAACTATTATTGTTGTTCTCATTACTAGTCATGAAATGTAGGCATGTAGACACAGAGAAGAAAAACTCTAGATTCTTCACAATGGAAGTGGGTATTGTCCCATTGAGATGATGACCTTGAAATACAAGAAATCCTTTTTAAAAAGTGCATAAGACAGCACATAGCCTCACAAAGTCAAATGCTTCATTGTATAGGGCTGGCTGGCTAAAATAGGATCCCGGAAGGAAAAGTGATCAGTGGGACTGGAGCAGTTGGTGGGAACAGGAGGGACTGTAACTGAATGATGGAGGAACGACTGGAAGGAGAAAGGGGAAAAGGAAGGAAAAAGGAGAGGGAAGAGAAAGAAGAAAGAAGAGACCCATTGGATGGGCAAAGTGAGTTAGGGGAGCTAGAGTACATATGGGTCTAGTTCAATAGCAGGAGACTGGAAAGGAATATACTAAGACCAACACTATCCTTGACATTAGTTTTGGCTACTCAGGTTTTTCAGACTTGAAGGCCAAGGTCCCATCCTTCTGCGGTGAAATGATGCCTGTGTGAGGAAGCAGATGGTTCTCCTGTAGCAGAGTCGTCCGTGCCACAGTCTCAGATCCATATTGGGAGCTTGGGCTAACACAAACTTTGATGTACCTTCTTGCTGTTCTTTCTTTCCAGATTATTAGTGAGTTTGTTCACTGCAGCTCCTGGTGTTAGCAGTAGCGTCAGTCAGCATTCTGATCATTAGTCACTATTAATTCCCGAGCACTCCGTCGCGGTGGCAGGCATCGGCCATCTGGCAGCTCCTTCCACCATGCGCATTACTTACACACAGCACTTACCCAAGCTAATGTGGCCATTTAGACTGCCAGGCTTTCCCTCACGTGCAAAACACAGATACGGGCAATAATATGTTGTCAAAATTAAATCGAGGCATTTTAACCCCAACTCCTCCTTTTCCATCTGTCACCTCCCACCTCCCAGACCATGGCTCACTGCTCTAGGGCAATAGGTGGCCAGCCCAGGACCCCTTTAACCAGACAATAAGCTTAAAATCAGGCATTCCCAAAAATGGAGAGAGGATTCTGTTTCTGTAGAATCTATTTGACACGTCAGGTGCCAGGCCCCTGAGATTTCAGACTCTATCACTTTCTGCAAGGGAAGGACATCCAATCAGACAGGAGGGAAAGCCATTCCTTCAAGCCCAGGGAACTAGGATAAGAGGAGGTTCCCGGTGAAGGTGGGAGCAGAGGGGAACAGGTGTTAAATGAGGGCTGGGAAGCGACTGTGCCTGGTCATGAGACACTCCCGCAAGAGCCACCTCACCTGCCCCTCCACAGGTCTCCCTTCTTCCTTCATCCCAGGAAACCAGAAGCCACTTTGGAAAGGAGGTGAGTGGGGGAGAGATCTGGGGGTAAAAAGTTGGCATTTTTTTTCCTAAAAGACTTGGATTATCTTCCCTACTGAATTAATCAGGTCAAACCCTTTTAAACCTTGAAGGACTTAAAAGTTAATTCAGCAGAAAATGATGGACAACATAAACACACAACGTTTTATCAATACTTCTGAGTAATTTTCAGGTAGCCATATACAGGAGCTCCCATCAATTTGGATTTTCTTCACTAATGTTGAATCCAAATGAATTTAGGTGTACAAAATTGATTCCTTTATCTAGGGACAAAAAAACTTACTGTGTTCATCTTTATAGAGTAAATCAATTTATGAGAGAAATATTTACCTACTTAAGAGAATAAAACTATTGAACATCTCAGAAGTGCAATTTTGCCTACAAAATGTGATTTCAGCTAAAGAAGGAGGGTGTGATGCTCAGGCTAGTGTTTGATATGCTAATTATGTCAGTCATCTAATATGAATTCATTATTAATGTCAGCTAACATTTACTGAGACTTTATTATGGGCCAGCCTATGTGCTAAGCACTCACATTAGCTCCAGCCCTGTAAGGGACACTATTATCCCCCCTCGTAAGGAAGGACCAAGACCAGAGGAAATGCATTCTATTTACTGAACTGACCATACAAGTCTTCTACTTTATAGGGATGTTACTGGACAGCAAAACAGTCACATGTATATAATAAACGGCGTATTACAGTTGATACTGGAACAATGCAGCTTTGAACTCCACAGGGCCATGAATGTGTGGATTTTTTCAATAAATACAGAACAGTACTATAAATGTATTTTCTCTTCCTTATGATTTTCTTTTTTCTTGTGATTTTCTTTTCTTAAGATTTTATTTATTTATTCATTCATTCATTTGTTTATTTATTTTAGAGAGAGAGAGCACGTGTAAGCGAGGGGAGGGGGCAGAGGGAGAGAGAGAGAGAGAGAGAGAGAGAATCTCAAACACTCTCCACTGAGGATGGAGCCCGACATGGGGCTCAATCTCACAACCCTGAGATCACTACCTGAGCCAAAACCAAGAGTCAGATGTTTAACTGACTGAGCCACCCACGTAACCCCCTTCGGATTTTCTTCATAACATTTTCTGGGCTCTAGCTTACTTTCGTGAGAATATAATGTAGAATATATACAACACAGAAAATAGATGTTGATAAGCTCATTAGGTTATCAGTAAAGCTTCCAGCCAATAGCAAGCTGGCTACCAGTAGTTGAGTTTCTTGGGGGGGAACAGATCTTCTATAGGAAGGGAGGAGTCCCTAACCCCCACATTGTTCCAAGGTCAACTGTGTATGTGAAGTCAACAGTGTAAGAAGTCCTGGACTTTTCTGATGATAAACCACAGGCTCGGACACCCCTGTGGACAAGTTGTTTACAGCCCCTTTGCCTCAGTTTCTCCATCTGATCAGTACTTTACAGCCCCGTCCTGAGGATTAAATAACCTGTGTAGGCACCTGGAGTCGCTTCTGGCATAGAATGTGCACTGCATAAGCGACAGCTATGGGCTTCTAACCCCCTCTGTGACTCTCCATCTTCACCTTGATCATTTTTCCACCTACACGGCCACATCTCAGTGGGGATGCTTGGGGGGAGGGTGAAAAGATTCTTACTCTTCTTGTGGATAAAGCACAAATATACATACAGTACATCAACAGATACAAAGAATACCTGTGATATTAACGTTTTATGGGGGAGGGACAATTTTTTTAAAAAAAGCAAAAAAAAGTCTCCTCGAAGAGACCATGAAGAAAAACTGGAGAAGCACTGCCCTGAACTCTGGGAACTGAGAGCAGATGTTGCGGGCACCCAACAGGGAGCCTGCAGAAAGTACCGGGTCTGAAAATAAACTCCCCTCAGTCTCGGGCAATTTCTGCTCAGGTAGCACTGAGATATCCATGTGTCTGTGGTCTCAGGATTTCATGAAGTACACTGCCAGGGGCAAGAAAGAGCAAGTTCAGGCTGACTCCTTGAGACACAGTTTATTAGCAACTGGCCTGCAGGAGGGAGCTGCAGGGGCCCCCACCTGCCATGGCTTGAAGCACGCGGAGGCCCAGTTGGCCCGATCTGAGGAAAATGCTAGTAGGTAAAGGGCATCACCAGGGCCACCTCCTCCCCTTTAGCCCCCAGCAGTGCCTCAGAAATCAGACCCCACCTCTGCAAGCCCCCAACCCAAACTACCTAGGGTCCACCACCCTAAGGGTTACTGACCAGATAGTGAACTGAAATGCACATGCAGACCGCTGTCCCAAATTTGAACAGAAGGTAACTGTATCCAATCCCGCAGATAGGATGCAAAATGGCAGAACTTTAAAAAAAAAAAAAATGGCGGAACTTCAGGCATCTGCCACCAGTGGGGTTTTATTTGGTGGTTTGGTTAGTGTTTTACAATGTTTTGTGCTTGGGGGAGGCTTTTTTTTTTTTAATAGGACAGATGACTTTTTTCTTTAAGATTATATTTATTTATTTGAAAGAGGGAGAGAGCACGAGAGGGGCAAGGGTCAGAGGGAGAAGCAGACTGCCCCATGCTGAGGCATGCTGGACTCAATCCTGGGAGTCCAGGATCATGACCTGAGCCAAAGTAGGGAGACTCATGCTGGACTCGATCCTGGGAGTCCAGGCATGTTCCCTAACCAAGCCACCCAGGCACCCCAGGACAGAAGACTCTTAGCACCTGCAATCACAGGGGCCCACGGACGTGTAAGGGGCACTGTGCAACACAGCTCCCTATACACTGTGTCCCCAGCCTGTCTGTGGCTCAGTGGAGGCCAGACACCCTGAGAAATCACATAAATAAGAGTGCAGAGAGCGGGGAGGCCAGGAGGCCCCCAGCACAGGGACACATTTCCAGCTGAACCCTGGAAGGAAGCAGCTCGATGTACAGTTGTAATTACAGAGAGCAGGATTCTTTATTTACACTTTCTCTTCGTTCATGTCATTAATGAGCTCCTGCTAATGGCACATGTGAATTGAAAAGGCCTTAACTGCACTTTCTACACCTTGTCATTCTTACGAGCCAATTACAAGGAACTGCTCATTCCTGATTGCTGTGAACGGCACACTCATTATGCTGAACAGGTGTCTCACCAATAATAATGATCATTATAATCTCCTACAGACAAGACAGAAGGACGGAGTTTAAAGACGTTGGAAGGACAGCTTCGTGGCCCCCCTACCAGCAACAAGGGCTGGTTGCATGGTACCCTGTCATGCAGAATACCCTCATCCCATGCAAATGGCCCCCCTTATTCTCTCAAACTTTCATCCACTGAATCCCAGATACTGAGCCGGCTACAGATCAGGACACTTCCATGTCCTCAACAGGCACAGTGGGAAGAAAAATACCACTTTCCTTCCTTCCCTCTAGGAGCCAGGCACTGAGCTGGATGCTTTCTGTGTGTTCTCTTCTGTAATCCTTAGCACACATCGTCAGGGGGGAATAACACCCCCAATTCTACAGATAAGAAACTGAGACTGTTGGTCTGGTGCGGTGATTCTCAGATGTAAGGTACCACAGAATCACCTGGAAGGCTTATTAAAACATAGATTGCTGGGCCCACACTCAGAGTCTCTAATTCAGTAGGTCTGGGGCGGGATTAAGAATTTGTATTCCCGGGACGCCTGGGTGGCTCAGTTGGTTGGACGACTGCCTTTGGCTCAGGTCATGATCCCGGAGACCCGGGATCGAGTCCTGCATCAGGCTCCCAGCTCCACGGGGAATCTGCTTCTCCCTCTGACCTTCTCCTCGCTCATGCTCTCTCACTGCCTCTCTCTCAAATAAATAAATAAAATCTTAAAAAAAAAAAAAAAAAAAGAATTTGTATTCCCGACAGAAAATGAGGCTGATGTTGCTGGTCCTGGTTCAGAAGACCCCTGGAAGTTAATCAGAGAAAGACAATTATCAAAGATCTCACTGATATAAGGAATTTGAGAAACAAGACAGAGGATCAGAGGGGAACGGAGGGGGAAAATGAAACAAGACGAAACAGAGAGGGAGACAAACCATAAGAGACTCTTAATCTCAGGAAACAAACTGAGGGTTGCTGGAGGGGAGAGGGTGGCTGGGTTATGGACATTGGGGAGGGCATGTGCTATGGGGAGTGCTGTGAATTGTGTAAGACTAATGATTCACAGACCTGTACCCCTCAAACAAATAATACACTATATGTTAATAAAAAAAAATTTTTTAAAGAAGACAACTGGGGGCGCCTGGATGGCTCAGTGAGTTAAAGCCTCTGCCTTTGGTTCAGGTCATGATCCCAGGGTCCTGGGATCGAGCCCCGCGTCAGGCTCTCTGCTCAGCGGGAAGCCTGCTTCCTCCTCTCTCTCTCTGCCTGCCTCTCTGCCTCCTTGTGATTTGTCTGTCAAATAAATAAATAAAATCTTTTAAAAAAAAAGAAAGAAAGAAAAAAGAAGACAACTGGAATAGTGGAATATGTATGAGCTGAGGTCTGACATAGGCTTGGGTTAAAATATATGCCCTACTTACTACCTCCAGTATGCTCATTGTCAGGGCACTAAGTCTCCCTTAGTTTCAGATCTCAAGTGAAGATAATGGCATCTGCTTTGCAGGGTTGCTTACAGGATTAGCAATCATGTGTGCAAAGGGGCAATCTAGGACCCACACAGCAGGCACTCAAGAGGACAGCCACCTCGCTGTGCTGCACTGCGTCCAACATGACAGCGAGAGCTGGAGCTTCATTCTCCATGTCTCCAAAGCTTGGCTTGGTTCCCCTTGAGCCCTTCTTGAACACTTATCCCCCACCCCTCGCTCACCAAGTCCTGATTTGCTTAAGAACATACCATGAAATGGCCCTCATCATTCAAAATGGTGCAAATCTACTAGTATCATTTCCACATGCATCTTACTCCCCAAGTAACTCTAAGTCCCTTGGGAAGAGAACCGTGTTTTATATTGCTTCTAAATCGCCCTTGACACAAAAGCTAACAAAGAAGTCCGTTGATAGTCTTGGAGCAAGGAGGCCTTCTCGCATTGCCCCACACTACTCTGTCCCCCAAAGAACTGCTCCCCTCCTTGGCTTCCAGGTGCACCTGTATTTGTCAAAGCACTTTACACGCTTCATAGTCATCATTTGCCCATCAGACACCACACCACACATACACACACACACAGTTAGACTGTAAGATAAGAGCAAGGACCATGACAGTGTTATGTACCACTCTATCCCTGAAGTAGGTCATCATTTAATATCTGTCAAAAAAACAAAGTTCCCAGGTGGGAACTTTGGAAAGATTTTCTTCTTTCCTCTATTGGCTGGTGGAAAGTTCTGGAAGTAGGGAGATGACCTGATGCTTTCACAGCTGGTATTGATGTTAGCGGTCTCTGGCTAGGATATCCACTCATCCCAGTTTGCCCAAGGCAGTCCTGGGTTTTGCCTGGGTTGTCCTGTTCACCTGGGATGGTCCTGGGTTTTCCAGTATAATTAATACTCCATTTCATTCTCAAAAGTGTCCACATTTGGAGAATAAGTTATATGGCCACTTTATCACTAGTATAAATGAGAGCTAGTGACAACACAGTTTGGGGACCCAAAAGCAAGTCATTCAGACCCTCAAGATCCTAGCAGGATACATTACTAAGAAACAGAGGGCTCTCCGAGACCATTGGCAATGAGAGTGAAGTCTAGAGGTACAAATAATCTCTCATCCCACCTCCTAACCCTCTGCCCTTCACAGCTTTTAAAAGCAAGTGCAAAACATTCACTCGACCTCACTTGTCATCTCTGAGCCAGAAAGGTCATCACATGAAATTACTGGCTGCCTCTAACATGTTGGTGTGGACTATGGGCTGAAGATGGAGCCTTTCCTATTATACTCCCTGACACCTTGAGGAAGTAAGGCACATTTATCAGTGGTTTTACTTCCCCCATCCGCTCTCCCCATTGCATAGGCTATAAATTAAAGAATGGGAGGGAGGCAAAGAAAGGAAAGCAAAACTGCTATTTGCTTGGAAAAAGGTCACCCCATCCCCACCCTGACCAGGCCTTGTTCCAAAGAGCTGTAGAGACAGTGGGGGCCATGGGAGCCACTCCTGCAGCTCAGCTCTGCCAGCCTGCTTCCAATTTTGGTAATGGCCAACACATCTCCAAGTCCTCAGGGGGTGTACCCATAATGGGGATGAAGCTGGGAGAATACTGGAGAAGTCTACAGCCTGCACTTGATAAACACAGTGATTCAAATGGGGCACATACTCCCCCATGCTAGAGCAGCAATGTCCACAACAGCCAAACTATGGAAAGAGCCCAGGTGTCCATGGACAGCTGACTAGATAAAGAAGTTGTATCTATATATACAAGGGAATAGTATTCGGCCATCAAAAAGAATGAAATCTTGCCATTTGCAATGAGGTGGATGGAACTAAAGGGTATTATGCTAAGCGAAATAAGTCATCAGAGAAAGACAATTATCATATGTTTCACTCATATATGGAATTTAAGAAACAAAACAGATGAACATAGGGGAAGGGAAAAAAAATAAGGTAAAAAGTGAGAGGAAGGCAAACTGTAAGAGTCACTGAACTCTAGGAGACAAACTGAGGGTTGCTGGAGGAGGTAGGTGGGGAGTGGGGAACTGGGTGATGGGCTTTAAGGAGGGCACTTGATACAATGAGCACTGGGTGTTATATGCAACTGATGAATCACTAAATTCTACCTCTGAAACTAACTTTAAAAAAAAAAAGGAGATGTCTACAGTCTACTTGAATGACAAGATTAAGGTATACACAAAACAGAGCAAAAGTCCAGTCCCCATGGGCTTTTCCTGGGTTGAATGGAAACCCAGTAATCTTGCATATTCTGATATGCAAGATATAGCTTAGGGTGGACTTCTATTTTTTTTTAAAAAATCCCACAGACTGAATGACTTAAGCAACAAACATTTCTTTCTGTTCAAGCGGCTGGAAGTCCAAGATCAAGATGCTGGCAGATTGCATGTCTGGTGAGAGCCTGCTTCCCGGATTGCAGATGGTCAGCTTTTCACTCTGTCCTTCTGTGGTTTTTCCCTGATGCACAAGCACACAGAACAAGAGAAAGAGTTCTCCTGTTGTTCCTTCTTCTTACAAGGGCACGAATCCCATCATGAGAGTCCCATCCCCATGACCTCACCTAAACCTAATTAGTTCTCAAAGACCCCACCTGCCATCATGTTGTGGGTAAGAGCTCCAACATAAGAACTTGGGAAGGAAATATTCAGCCCATAACAAAAATGTCTGAGAAGATGGATCACTCAACAAAGATGTGTTGTGCATGAGCCCCATGACAGACTGCACCCCGAGCACTGGAGCTAGTATGCACCGACTACAAACATCCGTCCCCATAGACTGTACATTCCAGATAAAGAGGTTGGAAACCAGCCAGTAGCAGATGATGTGGCTGCCAATGTGTTCATGGACTTACCTGCAAAGCAAATCCCCCAGAATCACAGGGTTGGAAACCTTTCCCAGGAAGACTCAGTGGAGTCTTTACCTCTATTCCTTTATCACCCCCTTTTTCCCCCACCATACCCAGAATTAGTCAGGCATGGGAAAAGAAGTCGTCAAGGTCGAAAGTGCTGAAAGAGAAAGCTTTTGGTGGGTTGTGTCACCTGTCCTTCCAATCATTCTAGGAGTAAAGCTAGTAAAAGCTCTGATCTCAATTCTCAAAATTCTACGTGAAATGTTCACGTAGGTACATAAGTCCACTGGGTTTGGCAAGATGGTGTTGCTTAACATATGACCATCACTTTGAACTTATGAGGCACAGATTTGAAACCATTATTAGTCATGTTGCCTCTCCTGGACAAATGGTAAACTGAGTGTGATTGGCACAGATGACTCACAGCAGTGATAATATTAACACTACTGAAAACCTACCTTCTTCTCCTTCACCTTCATCTCTATGTCAACATTAGGGGCTGCTGAGTAGTGAAACAGATCCAAAGGCTTTGGGTACAACAGACTTGAGGTCACATATTGATGTCACCTTGGGCGAATTACATAACCTCTCTGAAACTTACTTTCCTCATCTGTAAAATGAGAACAGAGACCTCAGAAGTTTATTGAACTACAGTTAATATACATGAAGTGTTTAGCACAGAACAATCACAAAACAAATTTAGCTAATGCTCATGCCATTGTTATTGTCAATAACCATCACTAGGATCATAAGAGACACATTATGCTGTAGTAATGTTATTGTATCTGTAAAATGTTAAAATATCTCAGTATGAACAGCATGATGTACATACATACACAAGTTAACTGTAATCTACACTGTGGGTGGCTGAATAACATTTGAATCATCTGATCAGAAATCCACACTCCAAAAGTAAGATCTTGCCTTAAAGATGTTTTTCCTGGGTCTATACCAGAGCATATATTAGTTAACACTGGGGATGAGAGATAGCACTAAGTTGTCAGATTGTTCAATCAAACTGAGAAATCTTACCCAGTATCAAGACTTAGTAATTGCGAGGCACAGGTAAAGAAAAAGAGGTCTGTGACCCCCCACCAACCTTAGACCCCAGGCCCTTCCTTGTTAATGAGCACGCACTATGAGGTCTCTAGGTATTACATGTGGCTGCATCACTTACATTAAAGGGAAATGTTTGAGTTATGAAACATCTCTATTTTTAGACCCAGTCACATAGCCTACATGACACTTTCTGGGGAGTCTTACACCACAGCCCATAGGTTCCAAGTCTCCTTACCATAAGCAATCTGACACAGACCGGGTACATTCTGCTAAAAACAATCCACAGGTAAGGACTCTCTTAGTTACCACTAGTGCTATTATTAGTGAAATGCCAAGAGGTCTGTAATTAGTGTGTTTACAAGAACTTTTACCTTCCTTCATCCTTCCCAGAGGCATCCAAGCCTCCCCGCCCAAAAGAAAGGACTAGATTTCAGGCCTCGTATTAATCATCCTTTCCTCAATGTTAGAAATACATTTTCACTGGTTAAATGAATGGTGTTCAAGAAACATGTTTGGCTAGGAAGACTAAAGGGTAATACTGCCCTTGCAAAAATGAGGTATAAGAAATAATCTATCAAACCCAGTGGGCTTCCAGGTCAAGAGTATGTTCTCACTCTGTCCTCAGCTTAACCTAGGATTTTGTCACTGAACCCAACTAGAAAGTCATCTAAGTCTACAGATTACTGTTGCTTCTCCCTCCAAGTGGGCATTTCATGCAAGATGCTTGTCAAAGAGGGGCACCTGGATGGCTCAGTCGGTAGAACTCAAGGTCATGAGTTCAAGCCCCATTTTGGACATGGAGCCTACTTAAAAAAAAAAAAAAAAGATTCTTGTCAAAGAGGATTAGGGTAGGTTGACTGGAGCTTAGAGAAGGAGGTAGTAGAGCTCTTTTTTGCCTGCTTCTAATAAATATGTCTTGGTAATAAATGTAAGATGTGTGGTAGGATTAGATGTGAGACTTGTTTTCATGGTAATTCATCACCTGATGGCAAAAGCTGGGGGAGGGAAGTAGTGTCCTACCTTCCAAAAAACATCAAATTTGCCAAAGATCAGGCCCAAGACTGAGATTAGCTGGCTGAGCAATTTGGAAACCCCTGTCCTTGTCCTGCTCTGGCACTAGCTAACTGTATCGCCTGGGCCCAGACAATGCCTCTTCGGGTCTCAGTTCCCTCATATGGGCTAAATCCTACTCAAAGCTCTGTTACACAGTGATTTTCTCCCTGTTGTTGCAGCCTCCCTGAAGGGCCGGATCATTAAAATAGGGGAGGAGACAGTAGCAATTTGTTTAAATGAAAAAGGAGCAAGAAAAGGAGGAAAAGACCTATGGCAAGCGATTGTATGGTGAGGGAAGGTCTGGATTCGCAGGGAGGGAGCTTATTCTTCAGTGTCTCTCTCTTGTCTTTGAGGAATTAAAATAAGAAACATGAGGAAATCTGAATAAGTAGATGGAAACAAAACTATTAACATCTAGGGTGATTATATCATCTATTGTCCAAACCTGGACTCTTCTGAGAGTGATAGGAGACATTATGAAGAATTACTTCAGAAGAGACATAAACTAAGCCCAGGACACCGGGATGGATGGTCATCTATCTGACTCAGAGCTGGCCCTTACTTGCACACTGATACGCAAAAGTGAGTTACTCACTTGATGTTTCCCACCACTAGGAAGGATTAACAAAGGTAACAATTGTGTCTTCAAAACTAGAACATTTACCTTAAAAAATGAAAACATTCAAGCAAACATGCAAATACCAAAGGTAACTTGCCAATGTCATCTTTTTTTACTCTTAATTGACGGTCTTATTTTGTCTTTCGTCCTTGATGAAAATCTTCAACCCTTGAGGGGAAAAAAAAGATATTTCCCCTCACCAATGGTATAAATATTTTAAATAGGCAGACTAGAAAATATCTTTCAGGCTTCAATAAAAAGACTACTCAACTAACCAGACTCCCTTTCATATCAGGGTCATCATTAAAAATTAATCTACTAATTTCACCCTTTCAAATAAATTAGGGAAAGTACTACCTTGCTTCAGGAAAAAAAATATTTGTGAGAGCAAGACTGAACTAAAGTGGAAATGCTAAATCAAAAGGGGTATAATATAAATGTCCAACAATAAGAAATTATTAACTAATGTATTCATGTAAGAGAAAATTGTGAAGCCATTAAAACTAATAATTTAGAATTATATTGACTAAAGAAAGATGTTTATGATGTATTGTGTTCAAAAAAGGTATACTGAAACACATAAAATATTTTTAAATCTATGAGTTCATAATGATACTAAAAACAAAAAAGAAAAAAAAACTCATGGTTCACTTTGGGGGAATGAGGAGGAAACAACCCATTATTTTGAAAACTGTTACTCTCAAGGAAAAGAATCAAGCATTTATCTTGCCCTTCCTGTGCTAATGATGCCTATGGGTAACCAAATGGTTGGCGAGGGGAATTTATCTTTATGGAAGTATTTTAGCTGATAAACGAAAAAAGATACGTTAGGATTAGAGTAACACCATTTTATATCACCTAATGAATTTACAGATGTATTGGTTTGCTGGTGCTGCCCCGAAAAAGGACCACAGACTGGCTGGCTTAAAGGACAGGAATTTATTTTCTCATGGTCTTGGAGGCTGGAATTAAGATAAAGATGTCAGCCATCTTTTCCTGTTGTCTTCATATGGTCATCCCTACGTATGTGCCTGTATCTGTATCTCTTCTAATTATAAGGTTCCCTAATAACCTCATTTCAACTTAACCACCTCATTAAATACTTTATCTCCACATTCAGTCACCTTCTGAAGGTACTGAGGGATTAGAACCTCACTGTATATATTGGTGCCAGGGTGTGGGAGGAGACACAATTCAGCCCATAACGATAGATCTAGAAAACATTATAAAAAGAGAGATACCAAAGATTATATGCCTCCTGGTGGGCACAGCACCATTTATGAAGCAGAGTTGACTAACAAGGATAGACTGAATCTGATCAAGCTTTGAGACCTCTAACTAGCAACTTAGAGGAACATTATAAATGACACCATACAAAAGCAATCAGCAAAATCCAGACTTAGAAACTCCGTAGAATAGATGACCAAATTTTTTCAGCAAATGAACTGTGAGGAGGGGAAAAAAGATATTATGGATTTTAAAGATTTAAGAAGCATATCAACCAAAGGAAGCAATTGCTTGATATGATCTTGATTCAAGCAAATCATTACAAGACGATCAGAGAAATTTCAACAGAGACCGGATAGTTAAGGATTTTAAGATTTTGTTAATTAATGAGGTGTGATAAGGGTATGGTCACTTCTTAAGGGTCAATATCTTAAAAGATATATATTCAAATATTTACTGATTAAATGTTATGATGGCTAGGATTGGCTTCAGAATAATCTGGGGTGGGAGTAAACTGAGGTACAGATAAAACAAGATCAGCCATGAATGGAGATTCAGCCTATTATCCTGTCCATTTTAGTATATGTTTGAAATGTTTCATAAGAAAAGATTTTTTTTAAGTGGGGGGAAAAGAAATAGATTAAAGCACTAATTGTAGAGAGCACACACTACATACGTACATGTGCACAAGCTTAGGAAGAAAATCAAACTGTAACACATTGAACCTTCTAGAGGCACTCCGCGGGTGGCAGAATTATAAGTGATCTCACTGTTTTTACTCCCTTCTTCATTGTGTACAATTTTTAATGAGTATTTATTATTTTTACCATCAGGGAAAACAAGCTACTTTCTTTTTTTTATATATATATTTGAATAAATAAAAGGTCTGCTGCCTTAAGTCCCTCCTGTGGGCAGGAATTCTAGACTTAAGCTGATGAATGAAAGCTTATTGCTCGACTAATCCTTCTTGTTACCAGAGTTTGCGGGCTATTAAGGTGCATTACCCTATGGAGTAATATAACATCTGAGATCATGTCAAACCCACATTTGAATGGTGAAAATGGCATGTTTCATAGGCATGCCATAAAAAGTATAATTGGACCCATTAAATATGACGCATATGAATTCCAAAGGTTACTGAATAAATAATGTTATTTAACAAAGTGAAATTGGAATGTGAATTGACGGAAATTAGAGTCCATTTCCCTTCTGCAAATTCCATCCTTCTTCACAGAGTGAACTAACTGGAGCATTCTCTCCAGCCGGCTTTCTCCTTACCCAGCTGATGACTCATGGGTGGGCAGGGAAGACCTGGCCTTGGCAACACGCTCCCCACCCACTGCCCCCTGCCCATGTGTGTCAGGAAGCTTCAGTGGGGCGTCAGTACACTGTATTAGAAAAACTCAATCAGTCTACCTCCTGTGTTTCACTTTGGGGTGTCGCCTTTACTTCCCCATGGCTGACACTTCTGGTCACGATGTGTGGAGGGTTTTCCCCACAAGCAATTCTTTGTAATATCAGCTAGGTGTCCCACAATTTTTTTTTATTTAAATTCAGTTAATTAACATGTAGTGTATTATTAGTTTCAGAGGTAGAGTTCAGTGATTCATCAGTTGCTATATGCAATTGTGTATACGTGTATATGTTATACAAACCCAGTGCTTATTACATCATATGCCCCCTTTAATGCCCATCACCCAGTTACCCCATCCCCCCACCCACCTCCCCTCTACGAACCTTCAATTTGTTTCCTATAGTTAAGAGTCTCTTATGGTTTTTAAGAGACTTTTTTTTTTAGATTTTATTTCTTTATTTGACAGACAGAGATCACAAGTAGGCAGAGAGGCAGGCAGAGAGAGAGGAAGAGAAGCAGGCTCCCTGCTGAGCAGAGAGCCCAATGCGGGGCTCCATCCCAGGACCCTGGGATCATGACTTAAGCTGAAGGCAGAGGCTTTAACCCACTAAGCCACCATGTGCCCCTTAAAAGACCCTTAATCTCACAAAACAAGCTGAAGGTTGCTGGGGGTGGGAGGAGATGGATAGGGTGGCTGGGTGATGGACATTGGGGAGGGTATGTGCTATGGTGAGCTCTGTGAAATGTGTAAGCCTGATGATTCACAGACCTGTACCCTTGGGACAAATAATACATTATGTGTTAATAAAAATAATTTAAAACAAAATAAAATTTAATTTTTAAAAGTCTCTTATGGTTTTTCTCCCTTTCTGATTTCATCTTATTTTATTTTTCCCTCCCTTCCCCTATGATCCTCTATTTGTTTCTTAAATTCCACATAGGAGTGAAATTGTATGATAATTGTCTTTCTTTGATTGACTTATTTCACTTAGCATAACACTCTTTAGTTCCATCCACAAGGTTGAAAATGGTAAGATTTCTCTTTTTGATGGCTGAGTAGTAGTCCATGGTAGATCCATTCATCTGTCAACAGACATCTGGGCTCTTTCCATAGTTTGGCTATTGTAGACATTGCTGCTGTAAACATTGGGGTGCAGGTGTCCCTTTGGATCACAATTTAACTCAACTGTAACTCTATCTACCGGGAGATAGTGTCAGATCCCACAGGTGAAGAACTGAGTCCCACAACACTGATCCCCCCATTTCAAACGCCAGCTGCAAGCCCAGGCCATCATCTGTGCTTCTGACTAAGCATCTATAGATCAGAGGGTCCAACAACCCCATACTCAGGTTGGATTAATTTGCTAAAGCAGCAGCTCACAGAACTCAGGGAAATGCTTATGTACATTCTTCACTTCCATACACACCTACTTTACTCTTTAAGAATGGCCACTACAACTAAGAGCCAATGGTCACCATGGAAACTCCCCTTGCTTGCCCCCCACCACCATTTCTTGGAATCCCCACCAAACATATGACATCTGGGATACCCAAACCCAAGAACATAGCCAGACCAGGAAGAGCCTTTGGGTGAATTAGAATAAGGCCTCTTCTCTGAGTCAACACAGCCCTGAGTGAACAGAGAATACCTATAGGATAATGGGAAAATGGTACCTCTTTCTCTATGCAGGCCCACCCCTGTCCCAGGGTGCCGGGCCAGTCAGGCAGAGCCCTGCTTGCTGCTTAGCTGATGTCCTTGTGCAGAACCATATGCAAAGCTCCAGTCCAAACCCCTGACCACCTGTCCTGTGGCTGGCCTCTCACCTCAGTCCAGGGCTGCTTTGCAGCAGAAGATGACAGCAGGAGACATGGGGAATAGTCAATCCCTGAAGTTCCTCCTCCTCAACCCCCCACCACTAGCTCCAGCCCCGGTCCCACCAGCAATGGGAGGACATGTGCCCCACTCACAATGGGCTCAGAACCTCAGCCCAGCCTAAGCCTGGGTATTCCTGGGACCTGCAGATGGTGCCTCCCTCAGCACTTCATCCTGCATGCCTCTGTCATCCCCATAAGGCTTACCAGGCAAATGATTTAATGTCCCCAGAGACGCTCAGGAGGGAATGTTTTAGTTACCTGCCTCCTAACTGTTGCTGAGGAAAATCCTCCAGAGAGGCTTCTGGGATGCTTGAGAAGAATAGGAGCCATTTCCCCTTGGGTTCCTAGTGGGCCCAACTCCCAAGGCTCTCTGCCCCAGTGGGAGCTGCAGAAGCATTTCCAGAAAGGGCTATCTGGGCAAAATTAACTTCCCACTGCTACCCAAGTGGTAACTTCCATTCAATGAGATGTCCTATGTGAGCTCAGGCTGAAGAATCTGGCTCAATACTGATTTTTTAAGAGAATGTGTACCAACACCACAGTGGGAAAATGCAGATTCGAGAGGAAAGAGTAATGACCAGACTCCTCTTTATCTCCCCTAATTCCTTTCATTCCGCTCATAAACAGCTCATGGTTGATCTCCACTCTGCTGATACCACATCTGAGGATCAAGAATGATAGTGACAGTGGGGTGGAGCGCCTGGGTAGCTCAGTCAGTTAGGCAACCAACTCTTGACTTTGCCCCAGGTCATGATCTCAGGGTCATGAAAGGGAGCCCGGCACTGGGGTCCACGCTGTCATGGAGCCTGCTTAAGATTCTCTCTCTCTCTCTCCCTCTGCCCTTCCCCTGCTTGCATTCTCTCTCTTTCTCTAAAAATAAGTGAATATTTAAAAAAAAAAAAAAGAATGAGGGTAATGCACTTCATCTTGGACATGACTGTGAACCAGACTTATCAACAGACAACAAACTCCACCAGAAGTTTGGGGTGATTTCAGAGACAGCTTTGGAAAGACCTGCCAGCTAAACACACTTTCCTCACATGCCTTCACACGGCCACCATTATTGCTTTATACCTTTGACCTAATTCTTAGCCCCTTCCAGAAATGCCACCATTTCTGGGAGCAGGGATGTACGGAGCTCTTGGTATTACACGGTACAGGGCAGAGCTTAAGAGAATGGGCTCTGGAGCCAGGCTTAGGGATTTGGATCCTGGCTCTGCCACTGGCTGGTGGGTGACCTTGGGAAGGTCATTTATCCTCTTCTTGAGTCCATTTTCTCATTCGTGGAATGAAGGTCATCATAGTTTTTTCCTCACAGGTTTGCTGGAAGTATTAACTGAAGTGACATTTAAGCTGGTTAGCATAGTGACTGACACAGAGAAAGCAATCATCAAATGTTAACATCATTAGTCTCTAATACTCAAGTATAAACTAGTCTATCAGCTTTGTTTCTTAGGGGATGACAGAAATTGAAACATGGTTGGTTTTAAATTAACTGACCAAAGAGTCAGTGATTCAAGAATCTCTCTGGTGTCACCTCGTCTTTTGTTTAATGTCACCCTCCCTCAGGCTGATGTCACATTCCTTCCCTACAAGATCAGCCATCCTCTCTGCAGTGCCATCCCTTCCCTCCTATTCCTTAGTGGCCCAGGTCCCTCCCACACATAAGGTGAAGCAGCTTTGCCTGGTCCAAAGTTTAGCCAAGGGCGTGCCCTTGGCTTTGACTGGAAACTGCTACGGAAGGCAGAAACTACTGAGAGTTGTTTAAAAAACAAGTCCAGGGCACTTTGCTGAGGGCAAGGTGAACATGGCTGCAATCCTGTCCCTCTCCAGTGGCTGTAAATTTGATTTAATCAAAAAAGCATGGGTTAAGGATTTAATGGAAGCCCGTCTCCAGCTTGGAAAGAAGAGTAAAAAGAGAGCGGCTATTGACATTTTTACTGCCTAGCAGGAGATGCATGTCTGGCCCAAGTGAGTGCATCAGGGAATCCCTCAGCATTGCAAAATGGATGGGGCGCCAATCAATCTCTCCCCCACTAAAGTGAAGCCGGGCAGCACAACCCATCAAGCTGTGTGCCCAGTGAGCACCAGCTGGGCCCCCAGACTTCCAGAGCTAGCAAGGCCATAGCCGGGCTGGAATCTGAATGAA